>WBZZ01000656.1:0-22777 GCA_019918135.1 Paulinella micropora
GGGTTCGGCCAGGCAGGTTGTGGGGTTGTCTGTTGGATTGTTGGTTGGCTCGTTTTTCTTGGCTGTTGGTTTGGGTCTGGTTTCCTGGTTAGCCCATTTTCGCCGAATTTCCTGCCGAGTAAATGCCTGGGGGCTTCCAGTTCCGGTTTGGTGATCTTGTTGAGGTGAGCATTCGGAGGAAACAGTACCGAGATGGGTTCAAGATAGGATTCACATTGAGCCGAGATGGGGCTGAGTTGACCTGTTCCAACTCGGCTCCATTTCGGCTTCATGTTAATCCTATCTTCATCCTATCTGGGTTTTGTCTCCTCCCTATCTTCGCTTCTTCGGGGTTGCCTAACTGGAACACATGATGAGCGCACGTTGGAGAGGGGCTTCAGTCGGTCCCAATGCCTTGCCAGTGCCTTGCTGCGTTGCCGTGCCTTGCCCCATGCATTCACACCCTCCACCGTTGCATTTCTAACTGAGCAGCTTCGGCTGGGATTACTATACTTGTCTGTAAGACCCTATAGGTACCGCTAGGTTCGCGCCGCTGGTGTTGTGCGCCAGCAGCTCCCAGTCCGCCAGGACGCGGCACACGTGGCCGGCGGGCTGGGCCGGCGCGTTGGCGCAGAAGGCGCGCTCGCGGCCCAGCGACGGGGTGGCCACGCCGTACACGGCCCGCACCAGGTCCGCCGGGCTCACGAGCGCCCGGCGCGGGTCAAAGTCCCGGGCGCTCGGCCGCTCGTGCAGCAGGGACCCGTGCTCCTGCCGGTGGAACTCCTCGTACGTAAACATGCTGTACGTGCCGTCGTACAGGTCGCGCGGCCGCTCGGCCCGCCCCAGCCCGCCGCCCAGCGCCGTGTCCGCCAGGTCGCCGGCGGCGTCGGCCGCCGACGCGCTCCCGTTGCCGTCGGCCCCGGGGCGGACCCCCAGCCGCACCGTGTTCAGGCACGTGCCCCCCGCGCCGCGCGAGGCCCGCTGGAAGGAGCTGGAGCCCAGGCACACGTCCGTCGGCGCGATATCGAACACGTAGCGGCCGGAGCTCGCGGCCCCCGCCCCGGCGAAGCAGCCGCCGCTCAGCGCGCAGCCAAACTCGCCGGCCCAGTACCAGTCCCGGGCCAGCAGCTCGCTGCCGGCCGCGTCGACCTGCACCACCTCGAACGCGGCCAGCGCGCGCAGCTCTGCCTCGAGCGCGTCCAGCTCGGACGCGTTCAGCCGCGCCAGCGACGGGTCGGCCCGGTCCAGCGCCAGCGCCAGCTCCACCCGCGGCGCCCGCGTGCCCCGCACCCGGTGCAGCCTGACCGCGCGGTTCGTGTGCGACAGCCAGCTGCTAGTGTAGCAGTTGGTCAAGTCCCGCACTGTGTCGTACTGCCGCAGCAGCTTCAGGTCCCCGGCGCCCAGGGCGGGCGGCTCCGGGGCCGGGTCCGTGGCGGCGGCCTCCAGCTGCGCGGCGGTGCGCGCCTGCGCGTTGGCGCCCTGCAGCCGCCACGCGTCGCTGGCGCCGAGCCCCGGCGGCGGCGCCGCGGGCGGCGCGCTCCACAGCGTCGTGGCCGGCTCCGCCGGCGTCGTCTCCACGGGCGGCGGCACGCGCTGCGTGAAGTCGGTCCACAGCCCCAGCGGGGGCAGCAGCCCCTCGACCGCGTACTGGAACTCGGCCAGCAGCGGCGAGTTGGCGGCCGCGCGCACGGCCAGCGCCAACTGCTGCGGCAGCAGGCCCGCCAGCGCCGAGGGCGACAGGTGCCACTCCAGCTCGTCGGCGGGCAGCGACGGGGGCGGCGGCAGGCCGTCGCGGGTCAGCACGCCGGGCGGCACCAGCTGGTCGGTGCCCTGCGCCACCAGCTGCAGCGTCAGCGCCCGGAAGGCGCGCGCGCTCTGCGTGCTCGTGTCGCACACCAGCTGCTCGCGGACCGCCTGCACCTGCTGCCCGGCCGCCGCCGTCGGCAGCACCTGCGCGCCGGACGCCAGCGCCGAGGCGCGCGACCAGAAGCCGTGGGCCAGCCGCTCGCCCGAGGGCGCCGTGCTCGCGAGCAGCGGCCGCCCCCCGGCCGTGGCCCCGTCCAGCCCCCACAGCTCCGCCGGCCCTAGGCACACGGCGGCCAGCAGGCCGCGCACGTCGGCGGAGCTGCCCAGGTCCAGCCCCGGCGCCGCCGCCTCCGTGTCCTCCGGCACTTCGGCCGGCGCGCCGGCGCTGGCGCCGGCCGCGAACTGCCGCGCCCAGGTAAAGCGCGTCACGTTCACGACGGGCGCCAGCGGCCGGGCCCCGAACCACGCGCTGTCGGCCGCGGCAGCGCCGAACGCCGACGGGCGCGGCACGGGCTCGGCGGGCCCCGCGCACTGGCCGGCGCCGCCGCCCAGCGCCTCGTGCGCGGCGCCGGAACGCAGCCACGTCACGTTGGCCAGCAGCGCCGCCTCCGCCTGCGCCGGCGCCAGCCAGGGCGCGCGGGCCGGGCAGCGCCGCGCCGTCGCCCGCAGGCGGCAGCCGGTGCAGCGCAGGTCGTCGGCCAGCGAGCCCAGGCGGCAGCGCGCCGGGCCCCAGTGCTTGGTCATGGCGTCCCCGTCGAAGCCCGTGTCGCGCAGCCCGTACAGCACCCAGCGCAGGTCGCACAAGGCTAGCAGGCGCAGCTGGTACAGCCACAGGCTGCCGTCCGCGTGGCGCACCGCCTGCCACAGCCGCGACTCGTGCACGGGGGCCGTGGCGTCCGGGCCCGCCAGCGCGCGGGGCGCCACGCCGTACTCGCGCGCCTCGCCGGGCGCGGCCCCGTACGGCGTCGACGGCAGGAACGGGTACAGCCCGTGCGGCAGCGCCAGCGCCAGCTCCTCGTGCACGTGGCCCACGTGCTCCCGGTAGCGCTCGCGCCCGTACAGCAGGCGCTGCGCCAGGCCCGCCACCTCGGCGGCCGTGGCGCTCGACTTGCCCACCACCGACGCGAACTGCGTCATCAGCCCCCGCGTCGCGCCCTGGGCCTGCGCCACGGCCCCGCCCAGGGCCCGGATCTCGGCCACCAGGCGGTCGCTGCCCTCCTCCAGCCCGTCCACGAGCCGCTGCGCCTCCTGCAGGCTGCCGTCCAGAGCGCCGAACTTGGCCGCCAGGTCCTGTGTCTTGCTGTTGAAGTTCTGCCGGATGCTCTCGGCGTCCGTCTCCAGGTTCGACAGGCGCGTCCCCAGGTTGCCGAGCGCTGCGCCCATGACCTGGCCCAGCCACCCCTCGAGGTTGGTCGTCAGGTTCAGGTTCTGCAGCTGCGCTTCCGCCAGCACCCGCTGCCGCTCCGCCAGCGCCGCCAGCCCGGTGCCGTTCTTGCGCGTGTCCAGCACCTGCGTCAGGAACTGCTCCAGCGCGTCCGCGTTCGCGGCCACGTCCAGGGCGGACCGGGCCACCGTCAGGCGCAGGCTCTCGGCGCCGTCGACCTCGACCAGGCTCGGCTTGCACGGGTAGTCGTAGCTGCGCGCGTTGGCGGTGCCCCCGGTCCCGACCTTGTACACCTGCTTGGTGATCAGGGCCCGGTTGAAGCTCGGCAGCGGCACCGTCGTGCCGGGCTGGCCGCGCACCTCACAGGTAGCCGCGGCCACGAACTCGAGCTTCGTCTCGCCCGCCGGGCTCTGTTGGTAGCAGCGCCTCATGGCCGCGATCCACGCGTCCTTGTCCGTCGAGTTGGGCCAGAACTCCCGTCCCTGGGCGTCGCGGTACGCGCACACGGCCCGGGCCGCCGTGCAGTCCAGCTGCGGCCCGCCGCCGTCGTTGGTCAGCGCCTCCAGCGTCTGCAGCTGGCGCACCGCGTACTGCAGCGCGCTCGACAGTTCCAGCACGGCGGGGTCCTCGCCCAAGTTCCTCATGAAGTCGGACTCGCACCGGTCGTCGCTCACGGCCGGCTCCTGCCGGAGCGCGGCGCGCAGCGCCGCGTAGTCAAGCAGCGGCACGCAGTAGCTCAGGCCGCGGTTGCGCACGCAGCCCTGCAGCTGGCCGTGCGTGCGCAGGTACCCCCATCGAGCCGTTGCGCGAGTCCAGGCGCTCCCAGGGGTTCAAAGGGCACACCTTGAGCCCCTCGTGGCTCGACTCGGCGCACGGGCACTCGCGGCCGGCCAGCAGCCCCACGGCCGACGGGTCGCCGGCGGACCGGAACCAGAACTGCGCGCTCACCAGCCTCTGCCCGGCGCTGCAGAAGTAGCGCTGGAACGTCGCCAGCTCGGTCTCGCCCTGCGCCGCCGCCTCGACCCAGCCCCCGCCGTCGTCGTCCAGCAGCAGCCACAGGCTGTCGACCAGGGCCCGGCGCAGCGCGGCCGCCCGGTCGCCGGAGCCGGCGCACCTGGCCGCCACGGCCCGCGCCGCGTCGCCGTCGGCGGCCAGGCCGCAGTACAGGTTCTTCTCGCTCAGCTCCGTGCAGTTGCTCCAGCGCCAGGACTCGGCCCAGCCCTGCGCGTCGATCTGCGCCGGCACGCACTCGTACGTGTGCTGCTCGTCCCGGGTGTCGTTCGTGCCCGGCACGAACTTGCAGCGGTTGTCGCTCGCGAACGAGCGCGGGTACATGGACGCCGGGCCCGGGGCCGGGCTGTCCGGCCCGCGGCAGGCGGCGCTCTCGGCGCTGGCGTTGTACGGGCCGCTGCCGAGCGGGCGGCAGGGTGGGTCCCACTGCCACTGCGTCGGGTAGCCGCGCTCCGCGCGTGTGGCCTGGTGCTTGGCGCTCGTCCGGTCGGGCACGCCCTCGGTGTCGCTCGTCGGGTAGCCCAGCAGCCGGGGGGCCAGCCCCGCGTCCTGCAGCCAGCGGTGCATGGCGGCGGCGCTGCCCACGGCCGCGAGCCGGCCGGGCGGCGGCCGGTCGCCCGGCGCGTTGCGGTCGTCGCCGAAAGTCACGCGGTCCAGCGCCAGCAGCCAGGCCGGCGGGGCGGGGCCGTGGGCCAAAGTGTCGGCCCAGTGCTGCGCCTGCGCGCTGGCGCAGGCCTGGCGCCCGTCGAGCGGCGCCCAGGCCACGAGCTGCCGCGTCAGGTCGTCGGCCATGTAGTCGACCCACAGGTCCGCGGTCTCGTCGGTGTCGGCGCCCAGGTCCACCTTGCGCTTGTCGCGGCGCTTGCTGATGGCGAGCACAATCTGCATGATGCCGTAGGCCAGCCCCGCGGCCGGCGCGCTCAGCACGACCGCGGCCCCGCCCAGGCCCCCGTACCAGTACGGACTGTTGTTGACGTTGCGGATGCGCCGCGTCAGGCGGCTGGAACTGGCGCCCGCCGCCTCGACGCGCGTGGCAAAGTACGTGGCCGTGCGCAGCCGGGCCTGCGCGTGGTGCAGGGCCAGGGCCTTGGCCTGGTACAGGGCGGGCGCCACGAAGCCGGATTGGTCCTGGCTGCACAGCAGCGGCGCCAGGCAGGCGTACGAGTGGTTGAGCTCGTGCGACCGCAGCTCGAACAGCAGCGCCTGCTTCTGCAGGTTGAGGCTGACGTCGGCCTGCGAGCCGCCGTCCACGCTGGCGTACGCCAGCCGCGCGTTGGCCAGCTGCTGCATGGTGTAGTGCTTGGCGCCCGCGCCGGCCAGCACGCAGCCGCCGCACACGGGCAGGCTGACGTTCATGAGCGCGCCCGCCGGCACGATTTCTTGCTGCAGGCGGCGGCGCGCGCCGGCGGTGCCGTTGTCCAGCAGGTCCGCGGGCCACACGCCGCGGTCCTTTGCAAACAGGGCCTGCGCCAGGAAACCCGCGCGGGCCTGGCGCGTGTTGCCGTACACGGGCTCGAACTCGGGCTCGAAGTCGTCGCGCAGCATCTCATTTTCGAGCTTGCCCTCGCACGTGCCGTGCTCGTGCAGCCGCAGCTGCAGCGGCAGGTACTCGGTCACCTCGGCGTCCGTCTCGTACGTGACGCCCAGGCACGAAGCCCAGACCGGCACGCGGCGGCCGCTGCTCAAGTTCAGCAACAGGCGCACGCGGTCTTCGCCGCCAAAGGGCCGCTGGCACGCGTCAAAGTCCAGGGTCAGCTGGTGCTCCGGCACCGCGCCGGCCAGCGAAGCGGCGCCGTCGCGCTGCACGCGGTCCACGACGGCGCTGCGGAGCCTGGCCCCCAGCGCCACGCCGGCCCACAGCACCCAGCGCCACGCCGGCCACGAGGAGGGCCGCCGCCGAACCAGCGATGACGAGCGACCGGGCAGGCTCATGAACGGGGGAAGAGGTGGAAAGAGGAAGACGACACTGCTTTTGGCCACCCACCCGCGAGCGGAGGGGAGGAGCCAAGGGGACCAGGGAGACGGATCCCCCTCCGTGCCGGGCGGCCGGGTGTGAGGCAAGGGAGGGGGAAAAGGGAGAGGGGGAATCGGCCCTTTTCCCCTGCCCGTTCCCGCACCCCCTCGCTCTTCTCTCTCCCATGCCGTTCCCAGGCGGGCGTGGAGGGGGGGAGGGGGGGGGATGTGCCTTTAGCGTGCTAGTCTGGATATAAAAGGACTAGCCAGCCCCCCCCCCCCCCCCCCCCGCCCAGATCAGCCACCCCGTCTCACCACCATGCAGTCCGTCGTGACCAACGCACGGGAGTTCCCCCCCGGCTGGGCGCTGGTGGTCGTAGACATGCAGAACGACTTTGTCCGCGTGGAGGGAGAGGGCAAGCTCTCGCTGGTAAGAAAGGAAGTGGATGCGGAGGGAAAGCTCACGCCGACCGCAAGGAAAAACCTGGAGGCCATGAACGACTGCATCCACGAGGTCCGTAAGCTGGTCAAGCTGCAGGGCTGGGACCTGGTGGTGTTTACGCGGGACAAGCACCCGGGCGCCGAAGCGTGTACGGACCAGGCTGGGGGCCAAGCCTGTGCGCCGGCTAACATCTCCTTCGCCACATCCTACTTCCACAGAAAAAAGGACAAGGCTGCCATCGTCCGGAAGCAACATGGTATTTCGGAATACAGATTTATACCACGAGACGCCGATTTTCCGCTCGGTCTGTGTCAGTACACCCTGAAGGACAGCCAAGGCCAGAACTGTGATATTACGCAAACCCTGTACCCCGAGCACTGTGTTATGAGCTAATGGGGATCCGACTTGATCACTGAACTGCATGACGTGGCGCCGCCGTTTTGGGAAGCCGCCTGCCAAGAGCCATTACAAGCTGACAAATATCTGGAGACTACCGCGCGCGAGCGGGTTACGCAGTACCTTCCCCCCTGCGCTTCACAGAACCGTACGATCTATTTTGATAAGGGCATGGACCGCGTCCTAGATGCTAATTCAGCCATCTTTAAGAACGACAACAATACTGAAGTTACCAACCGTAGGCCTGATGCCCTGCGCCCTATCGACGTGACCCTGACGCAGATCCTGCGGACGAGCGGGATCCGGAACGTGATGGTCGCCGGCGTCGCGACTGACATTTGTGTCTGGCAGACGTGTCTCGGCCTGAAAAGGAAAGGTTTCAAGGTCTATGTCGTGGATAGTGCCACACGACCACTCACCGACGGCTTTCGATTTCAAGCAAGTGAAGTAGACAGGGAGTATAGAAACGTAGCGCAGCTACAGGACACACTACAGGTTGCGGCACCCGCCAGCTCCCTGCCTGATTCAGCCTCGGCGGCCGCACGGCAGCTCTACGCCAACATTGCTTTCAGGTTACGCGGTACGAGGGACGTTATCAAGCTGCTAATCGAACGAGCGACGCTGGCCCAGCAGGAAATAGGAAAACGACGTAAGCCCACCAAGGAGGCCCATTGGCTTTCTAAGGCATGGGTACCGCCTCTGGTATCGCCTCCTCTGGGTGGTTACCTGTTCGCGAAGGGTGCGAGGCTGGCCGGCCAGGATTATGAAAAACTGGGCCCACGAGAGGCCTGCTTTTCGTTTGAGTGCCGAAAGCCATATACCACGCAGCTGAAGGACTTTGGTGATGCGCGTGCTCGTTTTGCTAGGGTGGTGGATATGGGGGCACCGGGTCGTCCTAGCTCTGCCGCTCTCTCCGAATATGAACAGAAAGTGCTTACCACCGACCAATGTATCATGGCGGTGTCGGACTTGTACATGCCCTTTACCACTTCCATGGGCCCGAATCTCATACTATATTTCCCCGCCAGCACCAGGAAAGACAGTAATCCGTACGGAGTGAATCGGGTCAATGTATTCGACATCGCATCGTTGGAGGAGGCCAAGAAGTACGCATCGCCAGGGGGATCGGAGAAGGAACGAACTGACTGCCTCCGTAGAGCACAGGGGTTACTCCAGGCCAAGGTTGACTTTATGACCAGGCGCGCTCTCGCCATTGTAGACTTGCTGCTGAAGAACATGCAACAGTACCTCTATGGTTTTCCTAACGTGTACGGCAAGGAAGGCCAGAAATACCAGGTAAACGACTTTGAGAGAAGGGCCAGGATCGCTGATGCGCGTAATGGCACGGCGTGGGTTGACCCCTTTTGGCTCACGCTGACAGTGCGCGGTATTGAAAAGCCAGCTATGAACCTCTTGCTATCTTCGACCGAGTGCAAGGACTATTATACTGTGTACGAGGGCCTCAACGAACTGACTGCCTCCGTAGAGCACAGGGGTTACTCCAGGCCAAGGTTGACTTTATGACCAGGCGCGCTCTCGCCATTGTAGACTTGCTGCTGAAGAACATGCAACAGTACCTCTATGGTTTTCCTAACGTGTACGGCAAGGAAGGCCAGAAATACCAGGTAAACGACTTTGAGAGAAGGGCCAGGATCGCTGATGCGCGTAATGGCACGGCGTGGGTTGACCCCTTTTGGCTCTGTCAGCGTGAGCCAAAAGGGGTCAACCCACGCCGTGCCATTACGCGCATCAGCGATCCTGGCCCTTCTCTCAAAGTCGTTTACCTGGTATTTCTGGCCTTCCTTGCCGTACACGTTAGGAAAACCATAGAGGTACTGTTGCATGTTCTTCAGCAGCAAGTCTACAATGGCGAGAGCGCGCCTGGTCATAAAGTCAACCTTGGCCTGGAGTAACCCCTGTGCTCTACGGAGGCAGTCAGTTCGTTCCTTCTCCGATCCCCCTGGCGATGCGTACTTCTTGGCCTCCTCCAACGATGCGATGTCGAATACATTGACCCGATTCACTCCGTACGGATTACTGTCTTTCCTGGTGCTGGCGGGGAAATATAGTATGAGATTCGGGCCCATGGAAGTGGTAAAGGGCATGTACAAGTCCGACACCGCCATGATACATTGGTCGGTGGTAAGCACTTTCTGTTCATATTCGGAGAGAGCGGCAGAGCTAGGACGACCCGGTGCCCCCATATCGAGAGCGCCAGCGATCGTTGCCGAAGGGGGGTTAAGATTACACAGAGGAAGGCCCTGCAAGATCTGGGATGGGACTGGCAGCTCTTTTTCCAGACCTACGTGGACTCAAGGCAGAGCGCGGATGACGAAGAGAAAGGGCCGCAATTCTCGGTCTGCTCTCCGCACGCACAGTGCTTCCTTTACCCGACGTCACCCAAGGCATTTCAGGGCCAACAAGAGTTTGAGCTGGCGTATGAGAGAGTCGTAGCGCGCATGCAAGGCTTTCTTAAGGCGTACGGATCCCGAGATGCTTCGCAGCCCAAGGCGTTCGTGGACGCCCTGGCGTGCCTACACATGTGTAACCAAGCGCTGGGGCTACAGCCCGGTTCGTAAGACTACTAGGCGGAGGCTCTGTCACGTTCTCCGTGCATGCACGGAGATCCTTTTCAAGTTGATCTTCTCCACGCATTGGCCAATTCTGAACAATGCTTTCGGCTCGTCCAGGTTGCACTGCCTCCAATCTGTTATATCGAATTCCTATTTTTAGTCCTATCACTTGGATCGCCGCGGCCGGGCGCGTGATAGTGTAAGGCAGGGGGGAAGAGGAATGGCCGGGCAGACCCTCCTCACCCCTCGAGTTTTTAGGATACAGTGTACAACTGTGTCACCGAGCCCCTGCACACACCCTGACCTTTGCCTCAGCACCTTGTCGTGCTCAAGCTCTTGCGCGTCTCCTCTGTGTCGTTAGGTACATTTTTTAAAATCACTTGGACGCAAAAAGCCTTCTCAGGCAACTCGTACTCCAGCGGGAGTCGCGCCAGCCCCCGGCAGAGATCGCCCCCGGCCCCAGCGTTCCCGACTCCATAAAATACCTCCCCCTTCCTCTCTTCGAGTAGGAGGGGAAGGTGATCTGGTACGGCTAAAACAGGCAGCACTGCATTCATACCATATGGCATTGCCCTTTTCTGCCGTATCACACCCTCCTAGAAAACCCCTCAAAAGTTTTGTTGGTATAGTCGAAAAAAGCAAAACCCCTCGATCCCCGCGGAGCAGAAAAGAAAAGTTGCTTTTTCATTTATTAAAAAAACGCCATACTGCATGATCTCATCCGATGAATCACTCAGTGCTTCAAGTTAACTGTCTTCAGTCAGATCGAAATGACCATGGTTGTATACTTGGTCACCCAACCTGCATTCGTGGCATGGCCCATATAGACCCTCTGTATAGTAAGATCTACCAGTGTCATTGCAAGGAAGGCATTTCGGAATACGCTCACATTGTTTAGGTTTCTTGTGCTTTCTCTTCTGCTGGTAGTTGCAGTTTCGTTTTTGGGGCTTGACTTGTTCGGCCCGTAGCTTCGTCCTAGCCTCCTCCGCCGCCAGCAGCTCCCTTTGCTTGCGCGCTTCCTTGGTTGGCCTGCATTCGTTGCATACTAATCTGTTTTCTGGGGAGCAGAGGGAGTAGAAGAGGGTGAAATGCTGATTTTCCGATTTTGCGGCAAGGCCGCGGCTGCGTGCACAGCAGGGCGCCTCCGTCTCGGATGGCCCCTCACAACCCGCGCCTACTTCTAGACACACAGCGCCCGGGAACTGATACAAGGGCAGCCAATTCTGGCGGGGGTGCGTATGTCTTACTTCGATAAACGCTATCACTTTCCTGCTGCTCCTATCCACCACTGTTACATCTGGTCGAATGGACCCGCTGTTTGCCTGGAGGGCACATTCGGTAGAGTAGCATTGTTGCTGCAGCCAAGACAGGCTCGCCTCTACAAAGGCAGTCTGTGTGCACCAGTCGAACCTGAGACGGCCAGGCATGCATGCCTCTTGCTCTTTGCAGGCGGGATGCACGAACAATACACTGCTCAGGTTGCGCACAATATACAATTTGGTGGCCATGTGCAACAACGATTCCGCCGTGTGCAGGCGTTCCATATCAGTCGTTCTTGGCCGCAGGTCGCTCTCTGCGCCATGACGAAAGTGATCACGTCTGTTTTGCTCCCCTGCAGTGCATGCTCGCACCGGACCAACAACTTCGCCACAGACGGGGCAGGCCAATCGCCCGGTCAGCGCATCCGAGCGTAGCAATGCTTCTTCCGCAGTCAACAATTCTATCGGCCCGGCTGGTCCTATGGACTCCTCTTCGGACGTGACGAGTGCGAACGGGACTAATAGTCACTGAGAGCAAGTGTGTGCGGTGCCGGCGGTAACACCTGCTCTGGCGCCAGATGCCATACTATTTTCTCTGGCTGCCATTCCAAAAAGGGTCGGCAGGTCTGGGATTAGAGTTCGACGCCCTAGTTGTTAAGTTTTGACTTTTACTCACGTAGAAAAAGCTAGTCCAGCGCGACGGGGGGGAGGAGGGGGCGGATATTAGAAAAAGGCGACGGGGGGGGGCGGCACCCCCCCCTCCGTAGCCACGGGCGCGGGCGCCGGCTGGCGGTGGCACGTGCCTGCACTCCCCCTCCCCAGCCACGGGCGCGGGCGCTGCTGTGGTGGCGGCACCCCACTGGCACTCCCCTCCTTGGCCGTGGGCGCGGGCGCCGGTTGGTGGCGGCGGCACACCCCAGCACTGGCACGCCGCCCCCCCCCCCGGCCACAGGCGCTGGTTGGCGACAGCACGCGGCGGCACGCGCCGGCGCCCCCCTCCCTGGCCACGGACGCTGGCGCTGGTCGGGCGGCGGCACACCCCAGCACTGGCACGCCGCACCCCCCCCCCCCCCCCCGGCCACAGGCGCTGGTTGGCGACAGCACGCGGCGGCACGCGCCGGCGCTCCCCTCCCTGGCCACGGGCGCGGGCGCTGGTGAGGCGGCGACACGCACGGCGGGCCTGCGGCAGCACGCGGTGGCACGCGGGGCACGCGCCCCCCCTGTGCCAGTGACGGCGTGCGCGCCGACCGGTGGCACACGCGCCCTTACCCCCCCCCCCCCCCCGCGCGCCCTCCCGCGGCGCGCGCTGGCCTGGCCTCGTCCTGGACCGCCATGCGCTGCTCACAAATTCTCTGGACCGCCGGCCAGTCAGACCAGCTACCCTACCTACCCCAGCCCAGCCCTGGCTCTATGCTCAGTACCGCTGGCGCCTATACCGTGCTGCACCCCTCGCACTCCCCCGTCAAGCTCATCTTTGCGGCCGAGGAAGAACCCGACTGCGCCCGCGTCGAGCTCCGGGAGAGCCTGCAGGCACTGCTGGACTACGTCTGCGATCCGGCGCACGGCTTCCCGGCGAACCCCTGGGCCGCGCAGGCGCTGCCACCGCTGCAACAGCTGCTAGCCCAAGCGGACTTTGTCGCGCACTGCGCCGAGCTGGACCAGCAAGAAGAAAAGCCGGCTGGGCACGCCGAGGGCCAGCTCCGCGACTTGGTCCAGCGGGCACCGAGAGTACGCCTGCCCGTCCTGGATGGCGTGTGGCGCAAGGGCGACTGGGACCGGCTCAGTGACCTCGTGGCCGCCCTGCACACGGCGACCGACTACTACCAGCACTTGCACGCACAGCAGGAGGCGGCCTTGATGCACGGTCACGGCCTGCAGGAGGACGTGGAGCTCGCGGCGGGCAGCGACGACCTCGCCAATTGCTTGTGGCAGCACCTCCACCCCTACACGCAGGTGGTGCAGGCGGTGCGCGCGGTGCTCGACTCAGAGCTCGGGGGCGCGGTGGCGGCGGCGGCGGCGGACCCAAACTCGCAGGCCCGTAAGAAGGGCCGGGGCCCCGCCACGACACGCACGCAGTGCTTCCTGGTGCCCCAGGCGCTGGAAGAGCTAGTGGTCCGCGGGCGCCCCGCCGTACTAGCCCTGGCCGCGCGCCAGCTCTTGCAGCTGGACTCGGCCGAACAACTCAAGGAACTAGTGCAGGAGCTGCGCACCGAGACGCGTTGGAAGCAGAGGCCCTTGGGGACGTCGTTGCCGGCGGCGCAGGCCAAGGCGCTGGTGCGCAGCCGGCAGTTCTACGGGAGCCTGTACATGGCGGCCACGGCTACGCAGGCCACGGCGGTGGTGTGCAGCGTCGAAGCCATCAGCCACTTCCGCCAGCGCAAGGGGCTCCTGCCGGTGGTGGACACCCTCAAGCAACTGCAGCACCGCGTGCTCGGCTTCGGCGCGGACCTGGTGGCCCGGCAGCGCCTGCTGTGTGTGCTGCACAGCTTTGCCAGGCTGTGGGCGGCCACCGGCCAGAGCCTGAGCGTGCCCCTGACCGAACTGTACACGCTGGCGTTGGAGGCCCTGCCCTTGGCGCTGACTCCCGTGCTCCAGGCCAAGCGCACGACCGGGCGTGGCGCGTCGTTGCTGCAAGTGGACCCCGTGAGCCGGACCCGCCGGCTAGCCAGCTGGCCGCTGCTGGGCTCGGGCCTCGGCGGCCAGGAGCGCCAGTGCTTTAGCTTGTCACGCCCGACGAGCGCCGGGCCGCCGGCCAAGACGGCCGAACTGCGCCTGTTGGAGGACGCGGCCCGGGGCCGCCTGTACCTGCCCGTGTGCCTGGCGCCGACCCCCCGCCCCGCTGAACTGTCCAGCTCCGAGCTGGTGACGGAGGCGGGCCGAGCGCTGCAGGCCCTGGCCCGTGCGGTCTGCGTGGACCCCGCTACGTCGGCCCTGCTGGCCAGGCTGCCCCAGAGCGTGCAGAGGGCGGCCGAGGCAGCCCCCGGCCCGGCCCAGGCGCGGCTGGCCTTGCTGCCGAACACCTTTGGGACGGGTGCGTTGGAGTGCTCGCTCACGACCTACCGGAGCGGGCTGAGCTACACCCTGACGGGCCAGCCCGTGGAGACCAAGGGGGCCCTGCCCGGCAGTTGGAAAAAGAACTCGTACCGGCCCAGCGGCCTGGCCTGCTTCGCGGCGCACTCCCGCCAGGTGCTGCGTACCGCGGCCGAACAGCAAGAGGTGGAGGCGCTGGCGTGGGCACCCGACGTGTGTCAGTGCTTGGCCTCGGAGCGCCGCTGCACTGAGTGGCTACAGCGCTGGTGGGACCAGCCCGGCAGCGAGCGTTTCGAGCTGGTCGTGGATGGGCGAGCCTCGTGGACGGGGCTGCAGTGCGTGGAGGCGCGGCAACACACTGACCAAGGCCGGGCACAACTGTTCGCGCTGTCGGTCCACCTGGGCCCGGAGCCCGCGCCGCCGGCGGCGGACGCCGGGGCAGACGACGACGAAGTGGAGGAAGTCGAAGAGGTTGAGCCGGAGACGCTGGACGACGAAGAGGAGGCCTAGGACGACGGCGTGACTCTCTCTTGCTCTCTCTCCTTCTTTCTCTCTTTCTCTCTCTCTCTCTCTCTCTCTCTCTCTCTCTCTCTCTCTCTCCCTCTCGTAGCACTAGACTAGGCTGTAGCTAGGTAGCTTGAACCAACACGTAGGCTCTGGTTTTTCAGCCAGGAATTTATTAAAGAGCTCTTCGCGAGGCTAGACGACTTTCTCTCTCTCTCTCTCTCGGTCTCTCTTTCTGGTGTCTGTCGGCCGAGTGTCAAGCGGAGTGCCAAGCGCGGGCACTGTGCCAAGAGTGCGCTACCCTACTGCGGGTTTAGTACCCTGGCTACTGGACACCGAGCGATCGCCAGGCTCGCGAGCCGGCTGACCTCTGTGGCGTCAGCGTCCATGGGTCCGGGCCACAGAGTCTCGAGGCAGCACAGCAGGGCCGGCTCCACTTCCGCCGGTACTACAGCTGGCGGCGTGTAGCCCTCGCTCCAAACATTGAGGTCTGTGTCTGGGTCGTTCGTCACGACGGACAGCTCTGTCCAGGCAGGCGCCCGCCGGAACCTCCTCGTTAGCAAATGGAGCACCCCCCTGCGCCACTCGACGGCCTGCTCTAGTCCTGTTGCTGCAAAGGCCGCGGCCAACAGCCAGGCTCCTGCCGCCAAAAGGCCAGCAGCTGGCTGCGCTCGTCGCTGTGCTCAGCCTGGACCAGGTGCTCTAGGGTGCCTGGATTCAGCACCGCCGCGGCCTGTTGCAGCTCAGGCTTAGCCTCGGCCTGTCGTACTCCAGCAGTCGTTGTCGTACCTCAGCACAGGCTAGGCGAAGTAAGTCTGTGTTTTCTAGGGCTCGTTGCACCTGAACCAGCAGATCTGCACCGACCCGCGCCAACTGGACCCTGCGTGGGTAGGCCCGGCCTTTTTCTTCTAGCGCCGCCCGCTGCTGGCCGGTCAGGACGCCCTGTGCACAAAGTAGGCGCAGACGGGCGCGCAGGTACCGCGACCCGGCCGGTTGGAGCACAGTGTAATGCTCAGGCAGACTGAGCAGAGCTCGCAGCAGGGTGGCCAGAGCTGGCTCGTGGGCCAGAGCTGGCTCGTGCGCGGATCGGTCCTGCCCCGCGGGCGGAGTTATTCCAGACAGGCGCTGCAGCTCAAACAAGAACAGGTTGGGCCAGCATGGAGCGCCCGCGAAGAGCCGACGCTCGACTTGCCACGACAACCACACAGTGTACACGCCCGGCAGCTTGTGCAGTAGCTTCTGGCTGGTAGCACGTAAGGCCAGCTCTCTGGGCGGTGCGTCCGGCTTAGACGGTCCGTTCATGGCGACTGGCAGTCCGTGATCGTCGACTTGGAAACGGAGCTCCGTGCTCCGATACTCCAGCTCGCGTCGAAACCAGGCAGGCAAGTCCTTGGCTAACCAAGCTAGTTCTAAGGTGGCTTCGGGGATGTCCCAACGCTTGTCGACGGCGATGACACGAAAGCCCTGCACCTGCAAGGACACACGAGCTTGTACGATCTTCAGCCGTAGGCGGTCGGTCCAGGGGCCAGCCACGGAGCGTAGCGCCGGCATACGGTCTGACAGCTGGAGCTCACGACCCTTAAAGTCCTCGGGGAGTGTGCCTGGCGCTGGTGCCTGTACTACCAACTTCTGCAGCTGGGCACACTCCGACACCGTCACGAGCTTGGCTGGAGGTAAGGCCAGGCTCTGTAGTGTCGAACAAAGCTGCACGTTCACGCCCTCGTACCGAGCCGCTGCCCCAGCGAGGAGAACCTTCTCCAGCGCAGGGTTACGCAAGATTCGGATCCAAGCAACTTTTTTCTGCTCCTTCGGCCATGGTCCACCCTCGCGACTGCTGACCTCGTAGAGATCGTCGCAGCGAGACAACTCAAGTCTTGGCGGTGTTGTAGCCAGCATTAGCGTGAACCTGTTCCCCCCTGAGCCAGCCTGCCCAACCATGCGCACTCTGGAGAATTGGAGTTGCGGCACAGGCGGTAGAGCGAGCTCTGAGGTGTGGGAGTACTGGAGCTGCACGTTTTCCAGGCTCACACTGGTAGCGTTGCTGGCCCAGGCCAGGAGTTGTGCCGGAACTTGGAGCTGTCTCTGGTAGCTACTCGCCAGGTCGATCGTTCTTAGGTGAGGCCACAGCAACACGAGCTTGGGAGAGAAAGCCAAGTCCCGCAGAAACCTTTCTAGGCTTAAATGCTCTTTACGCGTAGTCGCTCGGACGCCTAGTTCGAGCTGCATGTTCTGCCGAGTAGAGTCAGCTTGTTGAGCCCAGGCCTCGGCCAAACGGGTTCCTATGCTACCCCGAGCAGCGTAGTCGCCGGCCAAACGGGTTCCCGTGCTGCCGTGAGCATCGTCGTCGTCGGCGGTCTCCACAAACTCCACTGCTTCATACCACCTAGTAACGAAATCGTCCGTGGACATGGCAGGAAAGACTGGGGAGGGGAGGGAGAAGACGAGGAAGGAGGCGTCGCTGGGGGCTGTGCGTGCTGCGGCCCCGCCTCTGGCTGTCGAGAGCCCCGCTGGCCTGCCGTGCTCTCGCTTCTTTTCGTGTCCTTTGACAAGACCGGGTGGGCGCGGAGCAGCGCAGCCAGGGGACGGGAAGAGGAATCCCCCCTGTGCTCACTCTGCCTTGGGCTCTGGGCCGGGGGGGGGGGGGGGGGGGAAGGGGAAGAAGGGCGGGGAGTGGACCCCCTGCGTGCCCCCTTCCCTCCGCCTCGTCCCCCTCCCCAAGCCCGGCCCAGGCTCCTTCCCGGGGGTGCACCCCCTCCCCCGCCGGCCCCCCCCCCCCCCCCAGCCACGCACGGGAGTTGTACGCCCCCTCTCGTGTTAATAGGAAAGGACACGTGCCCCTTTTCTCTCCACCCGTGGCATCGCAGCTGCCCTTCGGGGAGCCACCAGTACTGCGACCGGCTAGCATGTGGAGCATTGTCTTGTGTGTGTTAATCCTGCTGGAGCCTGTCCCTGCGTCGTCCCTTCCACTGTGTCTGTGGCTAAGCACCAGCGGCTTCGACCGGCGGCTGCCAACCCCAGAGCACGGACCGGCCGGACTCACCAGCACCCGCGCCCCCCCGGCGGGCGGCGGCGGGGCGGGCGGCGGGACCACGAGCACCGCTCCGGCCGGCGGCGGCGGCGGGGCGGGCGGCGGGACCACGAGCACCGCTCCGGCCGGCGGCGGCGGCGGGGCGACTACGACCACGAGCACCGCTCCGGCCGGCGGCGGCGGCGGGCGGGCGGCGGACCACGAGCACCGCTCCGGCCGGCGGCGGCGGCGGGGCGACTACGACCACGAGCACCGCTGCGGCCGGCGGCGGCGGCGGGCGACTACGACCACCAGCGCCCCACCGGCCGGCGGCGGAGGGGCGACGACGACCACGGCTGCCGCTATCACCAGCACCGCTCCGGCCGGCGGCGGCGGGGCGACGACGACCACGACCAGCACCGCTCCGGCCGGCGGCGGCGGGGCGACGACGACCACGGCTGCCGCCACCACGAGCACCGCTCCGGCGGGCGGGGCCAGCAACGGGACCGCGGCCCTGGTCGGCAACATAGAGTGGTTTATCAACGACACCTCGGTGCCGCTCGTGCTGCCGTTTGAGCCCCCCGCGCCGGGGACGGTCCGCCGGCGCTTGGCCCAGGCGCCAACCAACAATACCAACGAGGGCTCGGAGGTCGACTTGGGGGACAACCAGACCTCATGCTGTTACCTGCCCTATGTGCCCTGCGCCCACAACTACTCGCTGCGCGGCGTGTACGACATTCGGATCATCTCCGAGGCCGCGCCGGGCTGGTCCCTGGCCCACACCGACCCCCTACTCGCGGCGGGCCTGTTGCGCATCCACCAGTGGGGCCCCGTCAGCCTGCACCCTACGCTCGGGGAGCACTTCCGGGGGGCCTCCTCCCTGCTGAGCCTGCCGCCGACCCCGCCGCCCCCTAGCCCGCACGGCCCCCTCCGGTCGCTGGCCAGGTCCTTCGAGGGCGCGGCACTCTTCAACAGCTCACTCAGCGCTTGGGACGTCAGCTCGGTCACTTCGTTCGCCGGCACCTTCCGTGGCGCCAGCAAGTTCGACACGGACCTGGCGTCCTGGCGCCTGGGCCCCGCTGACCTGGACCTGAGCTCCATGTTCGAGGGCGCACGGTCCTTCAACCGCAGCCTGGCCGCCTGGAACGTGAGCGGGGTCGTCACTATGCAAAGACTGTTTTTCGGCGCTTCGTCGCTGCGCCAGGACCTTTCGCGTTGGGACTTGGCCAACCTAGCGGCGGGGTCGGGCTGCCGGGACATTGCCGACCGCACGCGCGTGAACCTGCGGCTGGCCGACGCCTGTAACATCTATGCACAAGTGGACAAATGAATTTACATATTATGTTAAGTAATCCTGCCTAAGAATTTTCACAGAGGAGTACGGTGGAAAATGAAAACTAGGAAAACATAGGTCGAAAATTAGTTTGTCAAAATTCCGAACATCCTCTGGAACATAGCAATACCTTTAATACACTGCAAAACGAAACATCAGACAGACCATTCCCATTAAAACATTGAATTCTGTGCAAACAGCACCTAAAAATCTTGAGTATTGAATGAGTTTACTCGCTGCAAAGTTGATAGGGTCTCTAACGACCACTAGAACCTACATATGAATCGTAATTGTCCTACCAACGCTCCCCCTTAGTTCTATGTCGATAATGCAAGTTATGAGTAATCAATACATCTACAATTAATAACTATTGCATATTGCGAGAATGGCCCTTATTTCAGGTTGAAAAACTGAAATAACAGTTACAGTTTGACAACCTCAAATAATAGTTAAGTCTCAAAACTGAAAAATTACCAATCCTGTTCTGGTCTGCCTGCCTTCGCTTCATTGCCGTAATGGCATCTCGTAGTGGCCTCTATTTCAGGTTGAAAAACCTGAAATCATAGTCACGGTTTGACAACCTGAAATAATCATTTCGATACGATTAAAACAATAACAGTAGGTCCTTACAGTATGACCCCATCAGCACGTGAACTGAATTACATGACTGACTCAATGAGTCCAACATAATTAGTTAAATTTGCCATTCCGCCAATAAAGACTACTCCCGCCGCATTCCGCTCCGTCGGCATATGCTCTTCTTCCGCTCTTGCCGCGATCAACGACCGATGGTGGAGAATCCACGCGCTTCGTTCTCGCGCTCGACTTCTACTTCAACGGAAGCAATGCCAAAAGATGCCGCTCGACTACCTGCGCAAAACACTTCCTGCACACTTCAAAGAGAGAAAACTGTTGACTTTGCGTAAATATTAATTTGCGTATTTTGCGCGAGTTTGCAGACTTGAGATGTAAGATTATGGATCAAGCGTTACCATAAATTTACCAACGAGATATTCGAATTGGTCCTTAGGAACATGTTTGGTTAATACGTCTGCTATTTGTTTCTTAGTTCCTGCCTTTACAAACTTAATCTCATTGTCTCTCTGTGCATGATGAATGAAATGCAGTTCTAAGGGTAAGTGTTTAGTACGTGTCCTGACATTCCCCTCTCTGCTGTCAAGATAGTCTGTGCATTATCTTCGTAAAGCTCTATCGGCCTCTCTGCGCTATACCTAACTCTTCTGTAAATGTGTCTGATAGCCAATCCTTCTCGTATGCACTCTGCTGCTGCGAAAATTTCCGCGTCATTAGAACTTAGTGCAATTCTAGTCTGTCGTTTCGATAACCAAGCTACCGGGTCTCCACCCCAAAGCACTATATAACCTGGACGTGACTTTTCGGTTTTCTTACAGACCTTATGCGCTGCATCTGGCCATGAAGTAATCTCGGGTACGTCCTTCCTTCTTGTGATGATTTAGGCCCGTGAAATGCGATACCGCGATACGAACTTTTCAGATATCTGAAAATCCTACCTAGTAAATCATAAGCAAGTCCTGGATTTACTGTCTGCATCACACAGACTCCCGGAGGAGACAGACCTCTAATCCCCCCCCCCCCCGGCCTAGCCTACGGGGGCCACTGGTCCCCTCCTGGTCTTATCCTATTATTAAATGAGAGCTGCACAGGGACTTTTAATTTTTCTCGGCCCACGCTGCGCGCACCCCTCGCTCAGCCCCCCAGTGGGAGGCTGGTCACCGGGGTGCGCCCAGGTAGGTCGTGACAAAGGAGTGGCCACCGCTCGGCGCGACCGCCTCTAGGAACGCCTGCGTCGCGGCCGCGTACGCGGCCGAGGCGGCCGGCCGGCACGGCGGCGGCACGCCCGGCGGCACAGGCGCGCCGGCTACGACGCAGCGGACCAGGTCCACCGCCCGGTGCGGCTGGCGGTCGGTCAGCAGTGTGCGGCTGACGTCGCAGCTCCGGCACACGAGCACTGCCTCCGCGCCGCCCGTCACTAGCAGGTCCAGCTGGCCCACCGCTAGGCCGTCCAGGGTCAGTCCCCGCAGGCAGGAGGCGTCCCCGTTACCAGCAGGTGGGCGAGCGCAGTGGCCTGCCGCCGAAGCCCCGCAGCCGCACGTGGTTCGGCGCGTCGCCGTGCAGCGCCAGCTGTAAGGTGCCGGCCACGGGCCCGTGCAGGTCTACGCACGCTTCGCCGTGCGTGCGAGACCAGAAGGACAGGTCCAGCCGCAACGAGTCCAGCGCGTACAGCGTGACCTCGGCCCGTAAGCTCCCCCGCCACTGCCTCCTGCCGCCTGAGGGAGAATTGGCGCAGGTCGGGGTGGTCCAGCAGCTCGGCCCGCAGCACTCGCAGTCCCCGTGCACCTCGACCACCAGCGACCGCAGCCCGCACAGGACTCGGCGCGCAGCGACACGGCGCCCGCCTCCTCGCCGCCCCGGGTGCCGGCGTGGCGCGCACCAGCAGCTCGGGCGCGGCGGAGAAATCCACCCCCGTCAACTCCAGGTTAGCGGCCGCGAGCCTCCCAGGTCCTCCAGTTTCGGGCGGCTGCAACAGCCAGCGGCCCCGCTCCAGAGCCAAGCCGGCCACCGCGCCGGCTCGCAGGTGCGGCAGCGCCGCCGACCACCGGGCGTAAGAGATTAGCCCGTCCAGCAGGTGCACGCGTTCTCCCCTGCGCAGCACGTGCGTCAGGAGCTCGTCAGGTGTGCACTGGTGCACGGAGCGGCCGTGCCACGCCAGGCGCCGCCACAGGGGAGGCGCAGCCGCTCCCTGCGCACGGCCGGGCGTCCGCCAAGCGCGCCCGCGCCAGCCGCAGCAAGTCCGGCCGTGAACGGTGCTCGGCCCGCGTGCCCCAACGCGTGCAACAAACCACGCAGCCCGGCCCAGCTGGCAGGCCGCAACAGTCGGGGCTAGCACTGCCCGCCTGGAGCGTGTGCGCGGCCGCCCGGTCGCCGAAGCACAAGGGCTCTGCCGCCCCCACGTCACCTTGGCATAGTACATGAGCAAGAGGGCCAGCAACAGCTTGCCACGCGTGCGGGCAGGGCTCGCTGCCGGCACGGCGGTGGGCAGCACGTGCAAACGCAGCTGGACGTGGTGTCCTTGTGCTTGCAGCTGGCCGCCAGCGCGCGGGCGTCGGCCGGGGGGCGGCGCCGGAGCCAGAAGTGGCAGGTCGTCAGGTACAGGTCCAGCGTGGGGGCCGAGGCCCGTGCGGACACGCCTGAGGCAGGCGGGCACGCCCCCCGGCACGCCGCCCTTTCCTCGGGACTCAGTGTACTCCATTCCAAGCAAGACAGGCACTGGTGGCCTAAATTCAATGGCATGCAGGACTCAGAGCAGCTCTGGAGCGCGCGCTGCTCGTCCACCCTGACCTAGGTTTGCTTGCTTGGCCGAGGGTTGGGGGGGGAGGCACGCGTCCATCGCCCCCCCGCTCCCTCTCTCCTGCCTGCTGTCCCTGCCTGCTGTCCCTGCCTGCCTCGCACTCCGGCCGCCCACCCCCCTGCCTCTCCACTCCCCTACCGCCGTCTCCCCCCCCGGGCCCCGTGCGTGAGACTAGGGGAGTCAGAGCCGGCGCCTCTCATCGACAACCAGTCCCGCGCCGGGCGGGTGCACAGCGCCCCCGCGCACACCCTCCGCCCCACCCCGGTGCCAGGTGGAGCACAGTCGCGCACGGGTCCACTCCCCCCCCCCCCCCCAGGTCAGGTCGCCATGTTGAGCCACCACCCCTCCCCCCACCCAGGTGAGGGCACTGTGTTGAGCCAACTGCCCCCTCGATTTTAGCACCAGAGGGGGCCAACCCCCTCCCTCGATTTTAGCACCCCATGGGGCCAACCCCCTGGATTTTAGCACCCCATGGGGCCAACCCCCCCCTGGACTTTAGCACCGTGTTGAGCCAGCCCCCCCCCCCCCCTGGATTTTAGCACCAGGTGGAACCACCCCCCCCCCCGGATTTTAGCACCCCATGGGGCCAACCCCCCCCCTGGACTTTAGCACCGTGTTGAGCCAGCCCCCCCCCCTGGATTTTAGCACCCCATGGGGCCAACCCCCCCTGGATTTTAGCACCCCATGGGGCCAACCCCCCCCCCTGGAC
>WBZZ01000657.1:17500-20000 GCA_019918135.1 Paulinella micropora
CTTATTTCTTCCCAACCCAATCAAAGCCTTCCATAGCATTTATAGGAAGCGCCAATAGAGAGAAAGAGAGATAGAAGGAAAGAGATAGAGAGAGAGGGGGAGGGGGGGGGGGGGGAAGGGAGAGGAGATATGCATGTTGACATACATACACATGTATATGTATTATGTATGAGATACTATCTGACCTCCTCTTCCCAACCAATCAAAACTTGAATAGCATTTATAGGAAGCGTCAATAGAGAGAAAGAGAGATAGAAGAAAAGAGATAGAGAGAGAGGGGGAGGGGGGGAAGGGAGAGGAGATATGGATGTTCACATACATACACATGTATATGTATTATGTATGAGTATCCCACCTCCTCTTCCCAACCCAATCAAAGCCTTGAATAGCATTAATGGGAAGCGTCAATAGAGAGAAAGAGAGATAGAAGAAAAGAGATATAGAGAGAGGGGGGGGGGGGTGGGGGAGGGGGGGGGGGGAAAGAGGAGATATGGATGTTGACATACATACACATGTATATGTATTATGTGTGAGTATCCCACCTCCTCTTCCCAACCCAATCAAAGCCTTGAATAGCATTTATGGGAAGCGTCAATAGAGAGAAAGAGAGATGGAAGGAAAGAGATAGAGAGAGAGAGGGGGGGGGGGGGGGGGGAAGGAGAGGAGATATGCATGTTGACATATATACACATGCATATGTATTATGTATGAGTATCCCACCTCTTCTTCCCAACCAATCAAACCTTGAACAGCATGGACAGACTGCGCGTGGTTATCTGTGGTCGTCTCCTACATCACACATACATACATACATACATGCATACATGCATACAAACAGAGAAAGAAAAGGACAGATATACATACATACATACATACATACGTACATACGTACATACATACATACATCCACATACATACATGAATACATACATGCATACATATATACATGCATACATGCATACAGACAAACAGACAGACAGACATACGTAGATATATACATATATACATACATACATACATACATACATACATACATACATACATACATACATACATACATACATACATGCGTACATACGTATATAACAGACACAAACACACACGCACACATACACACACACATACACACATACATACACACATACATACATACATACATACATACATATAAATATTGACAGGAAGTGTATGGCTATCTGTTGTCGACTCCTAAATACATACATGCATACATACATACATACATGCATGCATACATATAAGTATTGCAAGGAAGTGTATGGTTATCTGTTGTCGTCTCCTATATTTAAAAAACAAACGAAGATTTATGTATGTATGTATGTATGTATGTATGTATGTATGCATGCATGTATGTATGTATGTATGTATGTATGTATGTATGTAGGTAGGTAGGTAGGTAGGTAGGTAGGTATGCATGTATATACGTATGTATGCATATGTGTATGTATGTATGTATGTATGTATGTATGTTATGTATGTATGTATGCACGCATATACGCACCCATGTACGCATGTATGTATGTATGTATGTATGTATGTATGTATGATATATGTACCTATCTATCTATCTATCTAGATATATATGAAGGAGGATAGAAATGAACCTATGAATGTATGTATGTATGTATGTATGTATTTATGTATGTATGTATATATGTATCTATCTATCTATCTATCTAGATATGTATGAATGTGTGTAGAAATGTACCTATGTATGTATGTATGTATGTATGTATGTACGTATGTATGTATGTATGTATGTATATGTATGTATATATGTATGTATCTATCTATCTATCTAGATATGTATGAATGAGTGTAAAAATGTATATATCTATGTATGTATGTATGTATGTATGTATGTATGTTAAATACGGTCCCAAGGGTGGCGTCTTCGTCAGCTCCAAAAATATTTATCTATCTATCTATCTATCTATCTATCTATCTATCTATCTATCTATCTATCTATCTATCTATCTATCTATCTATCTATCTATCTATCTATCTATCTATTTATCTATCACTCTATCAATCTATCTACCTATCTATCTATCTATCAATCTATCGGTCTATGTATCTATCTATCTACCTATCGGTCTATCTATCTATCTATCTATCTATCTATCTATCTATCTATCTATCTATCTATCTATCTATCTATCTATCTATCTATCTATCTATCTATCTATCTACATATCTATCTCGCATCGGGTCAATACTTTACAGACTTCCTTGGTTGACGAAATCAGAAGCTCCTTTTTTCTGACATTAGTCGATATCTCATCAGTTGATCTCATCACTTACTCCACGAAGTGAACCAAGGCCACTTGAGGTGTCACTGACCCTCCCTTGGGCTTGATGTTTTGAAATGGGTGCCATCTGTCGACAGACAGAGAATTAGGGGATGGTGTGGGTGTGCTGGGCCCGTGGTGGGGTGCCTTATGTGTGCCTATGAGTCACATGCCGAAATAGCGACGGGAAG
>WBZZ01000658.1:0-20000 GCA_019918135.1 Paulinella micropora
CCGCTACGGAAGTCCCCTGGCTTGTCGACTCCGCAGTCGAATTAATAGCCCAGTCGCTCTCAGCTGGTACTAGTGCGACGTATGGTTCTGCCATCCACAAACTTCAAGAGTTTGGGGAGTCCTACGCTACGGAACGCTGGATACCCCAATGGTGGAGACCGGACCCAGTTTTCATCGTGCTCTTTCTGGTTTGGCTGTCCCGCTTCTTCGCCGTCTCTACCGTCAAAGTATATATGTATGCCATCCGGGACTTCTGTCTCCGGTTGGGAATGGATGATCCAACCGACAACCACTACGTCGAGATGGTGTGGAAAGGTATTAAACGCAATAAGCGCACAAAGTTGGACAACCGTCTGACACTTGAGTTTTGGATGCTCCTCGCCGTGGCGTCCTTCGTGTTCGGACAACGTTCTAACAGAGACATCCCCAAGTCTACACGCCATTTATGGATAACCGTGGCAACCGTTGCAGTCTGGGGCTTCTTTGGTCTGTTCCGGGTTGGAGAGTTAGTAGCCTCTGGCTCCCTTGCCACCTGTCGTTTCCTTGTTAATTCTTCTGTAAGGACCGTCTACAGCGACGGCCTCAATCTAATTATGGTTCGGCTCGTCGGCGCCAAGCAAGATCCCTTCCGGCGAGGCTGTGACGTGGGGCTCGGAGAGCAAGACGAACACGGGCCTTCTTGAGCAGGAAGCGCATTGTGTCGACGAATGTGGAGCGGCTGACTGGGGAGTTGTCAGCGAGGCGGAAGAACGGCTGCAGACCGGCTGATGGGAGCTTGAACAATCGCGGCTTTTGCAGTACAGTTCCTTCCATTGGTGTGGACAAATAAGCGGGTGCTTCAACGGGATTTCGCTACGCCGCGGGGGTGCTGCTCGTCTCTTCGCCTGCGGTGCCTCCGACACTGCAATCATGCGAGCGGGCAGGTGATCATCCAACTGTTTCAGGCTCTACGTGGGCGCCAACATGACAGAACTAGTTATAGAACAGAAAGCCATGAGGGGGTCAGAGAAGCTCTAGGCTCAGGCTCGGGTGGGGGTGGTTAGTCTGAGTTAGTTTCACGCTCGCTCTTTGTCAGTGTGACCGAACCGTCTAGTCTTGGACGGATCCGGCCGCAGTGTTCCACTTGCCTTGTCGTATGTTGAGCGAGCTTGAAAGAGCGCTTGAGCCTAGACCTCTATTCTTTTCCCCCATTTGATTCCGACGAGATCGGATCGTCTAGGCTTCCATTAAAGCTCTGTTCTTTGTTCTGTGTTTCTCAGTAAGGGAAAAGTAAACAAGGATTAAAGTAGATTTTAACCTGCGATAATTGCTTTCTTTTAGAGCAGTCCTTCTTTGAAGTGGTCTTGAATGGCGCCCCAAACGGAGCTTCATCTGAGTCGAACGAGAGCTGCAACAGCGATTCCAGGCTTCATCGCAAGAGAGGTAGGCCTCGGTTGGATGTGAGCAAGCTGCCACAGAAGCAAGCAAGAAATATAGAGTATGTACGTAAAAGCAGAGAGCGCAAGAGAATCGGACAATCAGTTGAGCAGACTTTCACTGATGAGCAGCTCAAGGAGCTGCTTTTGTCTGAGAGAGGGGTGCAGTTATTCCCTCAGACCAGCGCACTTGTACAGACTAAGTTTGCAGAGGAAGAAGATGTTCAAGCTATGCGTAGCACATTATGTGCAATGCCCAAGCGTTCGGCAAACAAGCAGGCCATAGTGGGGCAGTTGCGATCGCAGATGTCAGGCAAAGCATTCCACAAACTGTTTGATACTGTCGAGCGCGGGTATGCTAGAAAGGCCACCAAGGTAATGAAGGAAGCCAAAGAAAAAGGATATTCGACTATTTTCAATCAGCAAGTACAGCATAATTTGGAGCGGGAATACATTTCGGAGCTTGAACGTAAGCGCACGGTGGAAACTACTGTGAGTAAGTTGGATGCAAAGTCGGGATCGACCGCTGCTTTTTGGTACGGTAACCTGGGATCATTTTACCAATGTTATGTCCAGGAGAGCTTTCCTGATATGTTTTCTAAAATTGTCACCGAGACAGGATCAGTAGAGAGTTTACTTACTACTCTTGGCGCGTCGAAGTGGCTGGTTAACAATTGCATGGCGTACACGTGCAAAGTCATCATGGAGGGCCAGTGCAATAATAATCCATGTAGACACCAGTACGGCCCTCGGTGCGAAAGAAAGTTTAGGAAGATATTGCTGGAGTGTAGCGTGACTTTTCGTTGTGCCACAAAGGAAGTGGATTGTCCATACCACAACAACTACGATACGTGGAGGTTACAGCTGCAAGCCGAGCTGGCTAAACCTACTGAGGCCCAGGACATGAAGAAGATTCAGGAACTACGTCACGATATTACCAAAGCCGAAGAGCATTTCAAGTATTGCGAGACACAGCGACCGTACCTTTATGTTTGTCAATAGTAGTAGTAGCAGGAGTAGTAGTAGTAGTAGTAGTAGTAGTAGTAGTAGCAGTAGTAATCACAGTGATAGTAGTAGTAGTAGTAGCAGTAGTAGCAGTAGTGGTAGTAGTGGTAGTAGTAGTAGTAGTAATAGTAGTAGTAGTAGTAGTAGCAGTAGTAGTAGCAGTAGTAATCACAGTGATAGTAGTAGTAGTAGTAGTAGAAGTAGTAGTAGTAGTAGTAGTAGTGGCATATGCACACTAATTTTTTCATGGTGGTGGTATGATTAGGCTCTTGCAAGTGCGCATCAGTCGTCTGGAGGCTGGCTCCAACCAGCGAGTCGTGTCCCAGGACTGGATCTCATATTACTCTCTCAATGGGCAGAAGATGCACGACCTTATCCTGGTCATGATCCGACGTGATGAGACTAGCAGGCTTCAGTATGAGTACATCCACAACATCCGCACACATCAATCACACAGCACTGGGCGCACCAGATATGTGTGGAACTTCCATTTGACCTCAGTGGAGGAAGGGGGCAGCGGCTTGCTCCGAGGTCTCAACATCGTGAGGACTGGCGACGGCGGCCCCGACTTCCAGTCGAAGGAGTTCATTTGCTCTGAATCGTGGTACAAGAAGAACTACGATACCGAAGTCGAGGCTCATCCCCTTTGTGCGTACCATGCATACAACTGGAACGACGGAGTGAAGTCTAAGTATCATAAACGCTTCATCAAGGACCAGGTATTGGGAAAAAAACTTACGCTAAGTACTGTCGCTTTGTGTTGCCGTTTGCGTGCTTCAATCTTGCCCTTGTTTATTTAATCATTGCGATATCAGTCCTTTTCTAACACTGTTAGGTTGAATTGGGGCGCGCTCACGTGCTTATTGAGGACTGGCTCCAGAGTATGGAAGATGCTGACTACTGCGACACCTACCTTTTTGGCCACTACCCTCAAGTTATCGACAAGTGGCTGGGCGAAAACCCAGTTCATTTTCAGTACAAGGACGGCTGGGCTCTGAAGAGCATGCGGTCGTACCTGTACTTCAGACTTGACTCTGTCACGGGGGAGAAAGTCTTCGAGGGCGGTGTTGCGTACGCTGCAAAAACCAGCGATGCGCGATTTGAGGATCGCGTGGTGATGGACTTTCGACCTGACAGCTTGGCGGGCCCGAGATGTGAACGGTGTACTCAATTTTTCAAGCGTCCTATCGCTGGGCACACCGGTCGTGGAGAATGTCCGACCGCTGTCTCGGGGCGGTCATCTCGGAACCACACCCAGAAACCAGCCGTGGCGGTGCTGGTTCAAGGGGAAGAGTTTGCAGGCCTGGCCCGCGACGACAGGTCTGAGAGTAGTGTATCCAGAAATATATAACTTTCGGTTGCATGTCTTGTTCACTATTTTGTCGAAGATAGGTTGTATGCAGTGTCATTGATTGTCGCATGTGCACCGTCATTTCGTGTTGCTGTTTCTTAGTTTGTTTTTTCCCACAATCTATCGCTCTTGCTGTGCCTGGCTTTTTTTTTTTTGAAACACAGAATCCAAGCCCTGAGCGACTACATGAACTCCCAGAAGCGCAAGGGCCCCGCGAGGAAGCAGAAAGACTTCATGTGCCAACTCACAAAGACCCAGCTGAGCAAGATGTGCGAGCAATTCCGACTTCCAATGGAAGGGAAGAAGGAAGACTTGAGGTTGCGCCTTGGATTCGCTGGAGGCTCCCGCTGGCGACTCTGCCGACAACGGCACTTCAACTGCTGATCAGGATACGGAAGGTAACTTCTCTATCTTAACATATCGTGCCGCTTGTTTCTATAGTGTGTGTGTGTGTGTGTTTTGGTAATTGTTTCAACGGATTTGGCGTTCAATGCATTTGCGCCCCGTGGCTTGCGCCCGGTTGGGGGGGGGGGGGGGGGGGGTTGGTATGTTTATTGCGCAGTAGGAGGCGCTGATAGCAGTGTTCGTGGCGGCGGAAAGAGTCAGAAGTGGCGGCCGCAGCCGTAGCCGTGGTCACAACAGCGGCAGTGGCAGTGGCCGTGGCCGCGACCGCGGCAGTGGCCGTGGCCGTGGCTGTGGCAGTGGCCGTGGTGGCCGCACTAAAAAGCAACTGGCCGAAGATTCTGAGGTCGAGGATCCAGCATCGTCATCAGAATCTAACTGGGAAGAGGGAGACGAGTAGTTGGTGTTTGTTCAATGATTCGTGAGCGATCATGTGGTAATTTTTAATTCATGTATGAATGGTTCGACGCCGTA
Source organism: Paulinella micropora (assembly GCA_019918135.1). Lineage (NCBI taxonomy): Eukaryota > Cercozoa > Imbricatea > Euglyphida > Paulinellidae > Paulinella > Paulinella micropora. The sequence goes on from WBZZ01000658.1 coordinate 4,648, forward strand.
CCCCCAGATTGGATAATTGAACACCCCCCCCCCCCCCCCCCCCGCTTCCCTTGACGTTATCAAAGAAATGGTTTCTTGATTATGGATTTTTTTTTTAGTAAAAACTGCGGTGGCATTGGAGGACAAGCTGATGGGGGTCCAAAAAGAAAATAAACCTTATCAGTTTATTGTCCATTCCGCCTCATAAGCTAAAAACAAGGTACAAGATGGAATGAAAAGCTGAAACATGCGACAAAAAGTAATTCTATCTTTTACTAGTTACTTTTTTTATTTGTTTCGATACATACGTAGGCCGGAATTCACCTTCGTGTGCACGACGTTTTGTTGAGAAAACTAGGAGTCTGCGCGTGACTTAGAAAAATTAGGAAAATAGGTTTTGCGACCGCCAACAAAGTTAAGCTAAATAAAACTTGTTTTTATTTAAATTATTCATATGCTGAAAGTTTTTATTAATATTAGCGAGATGTTTAAAAAAAAGAAGATTTTGTAAGATCTTACAAAGAATTTGTAAGATCTTACAAAAGGGTTCTGGTGTAGGAAGACTGGTCATTACCTCAGCGGGTCCAAATAAAGGTGATGAGGATGTATTAGATAGTGCAGTGGTAGGTTGAGAAGACGAAGTGTGGGTCGAAGTTGGTACAGACAAAGTAGGTACAGACAATTTACCCTCTACTGCTCCCCCTGCTCCTACTCCTACTCCCCCTACTCCTACTTCTCCTACTTTCACTCCTACTCCCCCTGCTCCTACTCCCCCTACTCCTTCCCCTATTTCTCCCACTCCCTCTATGGATGTAGTAGTAGTAGTGTTGTAGTAGTAGTAGTAGTAGTAGTAGTAGTAGTAGTAGTAGGTGTGCGAAGAGATATAGCTGCGTTGTTGGATTGAGCAGGGTTGATGCTTTCTTTCCACAAAGTGATGTGTGTAAACAAAGTGGCGGGTTCGTAATACATAGCATCATGGGGGGAAGCAACCCTAGGTTCAGTTTTTCCCTGTACTTGCTCAATATTTCCCCTCTCTTCCTTTCTTGATCAACATGAAGCGAGCAAAAGTCATGGTCTATCAGTCTAGCAGCACACTTCCCACCCTGCACCCCCTTCCTCGCCGCTCCCAGTCTCCACGAACACCTAACTCCATCTGGCACTGTCGCCTCACACTGCTTACTGCTTGTGACATGACAGTCAACTATACGTACTGGTCTACCGTGGAGGTTGAGGGGTGGGCCACCTACTTCTCGTAACGTGACTGGGTTGTATTTTTTCACGAGTAATTTTACGTATCCTACCCTTGTACGTCTGAGGGCCCAATTCCCTTCCAAAGGTATGATTTGGTTTAGGGGAGTTGGGTCGCCAGCCATATCAAGGGTGGTCAAAAACTTATTCTCGTGAAGGGGAATAGTGGGGCGAGTGTGTGGAGTCGTTTTGTGTAGATGATGCATGTCCTTTCTGCTCTCCTCTACGCACACCACCCTCAACGCCTCCTCCCCCTCTACTTCTTGCGCCAGGTGGCTTAGATGCGTGAGATAAAAGTGGCATGGGGGTGTTCTTTGAAAATGGGGGGTTGTCTTCCTCAATACTCATACCACTGTCATCTTCTAGGGTGTTAGTTGAGAGTGGGGTGTCATCTTCCTCGACATACATGCCACTATCATCTCTTACTCTCCCCATCATCATAATGGCCATGTGGTGAATCCCCAACTCACCATCCACTTCTGATTCTTCTTCAGACTCATAAGGAGATTGATTAGTTGGGGGTTCATCTTCTTCTTCACTTTCAGAGTGAGAGGGTGAGTTAGAGGAGTCGGATGATTCAGCGTTTAAGCTTATCATTTTCTTCTTTTTAATGAAGTCTGCTGCTTTCAGCTTTCGTCCCTCTCCTCTGCTGCCTTCCTTCTTCTTCTTCTTTGCTCCTTCTTCTTCTTTCTTCTTGCGTCTGTCTGTCTTCTCACTCTGACTGTCCTCTCTCTTCTCCTTCCCACGCAACTTCTCAGAGACCCTAGTTCTCCTTCCTATGGGGCATTTCAAGGGACCGTGTCCGTCCTTGGGACAGTCCTTGAGTTGACACTTGACTAGACAGAAAGCAATCTTATGGTCAGGGGATAGACAGTTCCAACAAATACTGTCCTCCCCCTCACCATAAGCCTGTTATTCTTCTTCTTGCCCGGAGCTATTCCTGCTACTGTGTTGATAGTGATAGGGTCGCTCTTAGAGCTACCAGATCCATAGAGTTTACGCATTCTAGTTTCTGATACGTTGCTCTGAGCTAGCTGCTCTACTACCTTGATAAATTCAGGCAGCTTGGGCCTTTGAGTAGGTAAGAGAGGACACCAAGTGTTACGATAGTAGGCTTGATAGACAGGTAGGTGTTTTAATATCTTCATGATCATGCCTGTCTTCATCATCTCGGGTATCACTCCCATCGTCTTCTCCTGTGTTTTGCTAGTCGTGAGATAGTCAGCTAGCCAGCTACTCACCTCACTAAACTTCTTTGGGTACGAATGGTATAGCTTTTCCTGGTCCTCCTCAAACCTTATGAGGTCAAGACCTCCATAATGTTTTTTGAGGGCGAGGAAACACTTTACACCGTCCGTATCCCCCTGCCTCATTATAGTCATCACCTTCCTATCGTGAGCACATGATTGAAGTAGGAAAGCATAGAGCAATCTGTTTAGCTTAGCCTCTTTCTCTTTCATGTAATACCTGGCTCCCAATTGTAATGCAAATAGCGGCGACGGTTTACTCTCTCCCATCAACACTGGTATTTTGGATTTTTGGTCTGTAGTTTTAGCAGTGGCGGGGGCAGAGGCAGTTCTTGCACTTGCAGTTTCTTGACCCTCTTCTTTCTTTCCCTTGTCTTTCTCCTCTACCTTTACTACTACTGTCTCCTCTTCGTCTTCTTCGTCTCCCTCTTCCTTTGTAGGTGATTTGAAGGGTGCATCTGAAGGGGATTCAGGTCGTGCAGGTAGTTGTATAGGTTTGGCTAAGGGATGATTCTCAAAGCCCGGAATTATGGAAAGGATTTCTGGGTGTGTGACACCTATAACTGATGTAAAGGTGTACTCAAGCAACTCCCATTCTTTTCCATGATTGAACTTTGGAGGGTTTAGCCTCATTTTTACTAAGTCAGAACCTTGATACGCCATGTTGTTCGGGCGTACCAAGGGCAGAAGGTAGGAGGGAGGCTCGACTACCAATGTTGCTTTCTCTGTAGGTAGAGAAGCGAGATGGAGTTAGGAAATGGTTAGATATACTAGCGACTAGGTGGCAGCCTTCCGCACAGTCCACTTAGCGTAACTGGTGGTAGCCTTCCGCACACACACCAGATTTGAATATTTGGTGACGGCCTTCCGCACGTACACCTGTTTGTATTTTCGGTGGCAGCCTTCCGCACGCCAAGATAGTACATAATAAGTGAATATAGTCTACTAGACCTAACGTTCACGCTACAAGGCTCTATAACCTGTGAGGCTAACTTAATAATCTGCCGTATACTTGCTGTGTCCTACAGTAGATACTTTATTGAGAAAAGGGCGCCAAGGGACGGCCCGATTATACGCTAGGCCGAGACATACGTAATGGCTCTAACGACACACATTACATATGCCGGCCCATACTGACTATCCGGTTAATTATATTGTCTAACACCTTACCATGTTGGCATCTCGACGTTGTATCGATTAAAGCATTAACATAAGGTCCACCAAGTATGACCATAATCGTACTTAAACTGAATTATATTACCGACTATTACGTCCAATACAATTAGTTAATTAAATCGCCATTCCGCTGATAAAGAAAACGCAATAAAACCTCGGTTCCGATGATGATGTTGTTGTCCCGCTCTTGCAGCGTTGCGATCGGTTCTAGGGCAATCCACACGCCTCGTTCCGCGCTCGACTTTCAAATCCACGGGATCATCGCGTCTATGCGCCGCTCAACTACCTCCGCAAGATACTTCCTGCACACTCCAAAGAGAGAAAACTCACAACAGAACAACATTAGTTGACTCTGCGGAAATTTGTGTATTTTACGTGAGTTTACAGACTTGAGAAATAAACTTATGGATCAAGTTTTACCATAAACTTACTAACGAGATATTCAAACTGATCTTTTGGAACATGTTTTGTTAATACGTCTGCAATCTATTTCTTTGTTCCTACTTTCACAAATTTAATCTCATTATCTCTCTGTGCGTGGTGAATAAAATGAAGTTCTAGGGGTATGTGTTTGGTGCGTGGTCCTGACATTCTCCTTTCAGCTGCTAAAATAGTCTGAGCGTTGTCTTCATAAAGCCCTATCGGTCCCTTTTGTGCTATTTCTAATTCTTCCGTGATGTGCCGGATAGCTAATCCCTCCCGTATACATTCTGCTGCCGCGAAAATTTCAGCGTCATTAGAGCTGAGCGCGATTCTTGTCTGTCGCTTTGACAACCAAGCTACCGGGTCTCCTCCCCAAAGCACTACGTAACCTGTGCATGACTTTCCGGTCTTTTTACAGACCTTATGAGTTGTATCGGGCCACAGAGTAATCCGCGGGCATGTTCTTCTTTCTTGAGATGACTTAGGCCTGTGAAATGCGATACCGCGAAATGAACTTTTCAAATACCTAAAGATCCTTCCTAATAAGGCATAAGCAAGTCCTGGGTCTAGCGTCTGCATAACACTAGCTGCATTAAGTGCTTGATCTGCGTCGGGGCGTGTCATCTTTGTTAGAAACAGAAGCTGCCCTACTAAACTGGGTATCGAGTGTTTCCTAAGAGCGCTAGTTTCTCCCATGGGTCGGGGTCATGCTCAGCACTAGGAGTACTGACTGGTCGAACATCGGCATATCCTACATCCTTTAAAATCTGCTTCTGATACTTCTTGTGATACGATAAGATGCGTTCACCTTCCTGAACTATTTCTATCCATTTGAACTCCTTAGCCACTCCCAATCGTTTGAGAGGGTAGAACCTTTCTAGCTTACTAGTAAAACGTTCTTACGCTTATTCGTTAGGAGCTGAGAAAGTAAGATCATCTACATGGAAAATACTTATGATAGCGTCTCTTATGGGCTTATCCTTTTCTACGAACATACATAGATCTGAGTCTAGTAACCTGAATCCTAATTCTTCTAAGTTAGGGGCTAAGATCTCATACCATCTTCTAACCGGCTTGCGTCGCGCCATACAAAGCTCCATCTATTCTCCATATCATGCCCTCATGCTCCTCTCTGTCTATCCCATCGGGTGCATAACCATAAACAGGATCATGCATGCGTCATTTCTGAAATCTATACCGTATAGCTTATGTCCATGCCATGCTGCAAGCTTGGATAAAAATAGTAATGAGCGATGCGCGGCACAAGGTACAAATCATTGATCCGGGTTATAGCTAACATTTGGCTCTAGCATATCTCCCCTAAGAGCTAACCTTGAATTAATGAACTTGCGTCCCTTCTCGTCTTGCTTTACTTTATGTACCCATGTGAGTCTCACTACTTTTACTCCTTTCTCTCGGCTTCCTTGGGGCTTACCCACGTATAAGTGTTAAAGGACTTTAGAGCGTCTATCTCTTTATCCATCCCTGCCTTCAACTCTTTTGCAGTTAAGCCCTCGTCTACGATTGGCAATGCCTTTGGTACCTTCAGTGTCAGGTACAGTAGCGCAGTGTATGATCCTCTACGATACTTTCTGCTGACATATCGGGGTGCTCTAGTTCTCCGACTGGTCTGATCCTATCTACCCCATACTTTCTAATCTCGCTGTCTAACATTTTTTCTACTTGACCGTCGTCGAACGCTACGAAATGACTGGCTTAGGCTGTTTACGGACTTTAAATCTATCTCCCTTCTCGCACGGTTCTAAGTCTTTTCCTTCTCGTTTTACTGACTGCCAATTGTCTCCATATTCTTCCTTGGCCCAATCCTCTCCGAAAGCTACTCCCGGCACACTAACTCTCTCTCCTGTCAATGTGGCTGCTATAATGGCTGCCTTCTTTTCTGGAGGTGGCTGTGTGACTTGTGTCCTAATCTTAGCTTCTCGTTTCCCTCTCACTATGTTAGCTGCTGTGATTTTGTCACTTTGCTCCCAAGTGAGGCCCTTATTGGGTGCGTCTCCCTCTACGTACCTCCTACTAGGGTGGTCGGCTTCGGGGCTTTGTGCCTCTAACGATATGACGGATGTTCGCCCATCATCCTTGTTGTCAGCTAGTTCTACCTGTGACTCTGATGGGAGACTGGAATCTGGATCAAAAGTGCTCTTGGTTTCCTGTAACTCCTCGTGTTCGTCTAACTCCCCCTCAACTCTAAGCTCGGGTTCGTCTTGTGGCTGTTCTAGCTGTCCGGTGTCTATACTCTTCCCCTCAGATTCCTCGTCATCCCATTTGACTTCTCTGGGTGGGTGAGCCTTCTTACCTACAAAATTGGGGTCAAAACGTACATTATGCACGTTAGTAATGACCTTATGGCCATCCCAAACTCGATAAAGTTCCCTTAAACACATCGTATCCAAGTAACATTACACGCTTTCCCCTGTAGTTCCCTTTCCCTACCTGTTTTCCTATTTATATAACTCCTAAACATCCTATAAGCTTTAGTTGTCGGATAGCTGGTTTGTAACCAAGACATTGCTCAAAAGGCGAAGTGCCTTTCCTAGGTCCTGTCGTGGCTGGTAGAATGTTATGCAAGGTTGTGGCTGTGTGCTCCATTTCAGCCCAAACTGTGGAGGCAAGTTAGCCTCATATCGCATGGCTCGGGCTGGTCCGGCTGTGATGTCATTAACCTTCTCAGCAATAGGATTGCCATCTTTGTCACCTGGGGCACTCGTCTTCCAAATGAATTGAAGTGAGGTAGACAGGTGGGAAAGTCAGACAGATCACTTGCGATAACGAGTTCGATGTACCAACTGAAGTAATTGAGTGGTGGAAACCACCATGCTACTGCTTGATTTAGACAATCTACGAATTCATTCTTATAACGTAAGTAAAAAATCCTTGATATACCCGAGTAATCATCTGTTACGCAAAACTTATAGTATTTTCCGTGAATTGACATGACTGCCCATGGTCCGGAAGTATCTACATGTAAAATCTCACTAGGGTAACTGGCTCTCCTAATCTTATTGACCTTAAATCGGGGCAATACTTTAGCTTTCCCCATCATACAGGCTTCGAAAAATCTACCTCTATCTTCGTTTCCTGTCACTTTCCTTCCCATTGCCTTTGGTAATGACCGCTACAGCGATGTATGACATAAATGTCAATCGGTTTACCTTCTTTGCCTCTCTCGGGATACATACAGTACAAAATGCTGCCTCTAGCTTCCTTATTCTCACTTACTCTCGCTTCTTTGCTCCCTTTTCTTCTCTCTTTGGGGCCTCCCGCCCCGCTTACCCCGTCTTCTTCTTTCTCTCTCTCACTTTGGGGTCGTAACGCTCGTTGATGTTTAAGGGGCTTGTCGTTCTAACTGCCTCTACCGGGTTTTTCGAGACTTTGCGAGCCTTTTTCCCGTTATTTGCGGGACTTAGCGAGTCTTTTTCCCCGTGTTTTGCCAAATCTTTTCGCGAAATTTGCTGTGCACTCGCCCAATTTCCCTCCCTCGCTCTCAGTATTCTTCTCATCTCACTCTCAGATGGGAAATCACGGGAAGGGCGTGGGCGACGTGATGGGTCTTGTGCTAGGTCTATGGACGGAAAATTGGGGTCTTGACGTGCATAATACCCGCATAACTCAGCATAAACTAACATCTTTGCTTCCTCCCCTGCCTTTCCCCAACTTCCCCCGTGTCCATACTTCACCCCACACTGTTCTCCCTTCCAGTTCAATCCCTGACATCGAATGGTCTGTGGGTCTGTTGTTATGCTCTTTGGGGTAGAGGTAGTGGGTTGTGGGGTTTCTTTCTTTCTCTCTTTTGAGTTCTGAGGGGGTGTAGGTGTCGGTTTCTCTTTTGTTTTCCGTTTCTCTGTTTCGTTTGGTTGCGAGGGCTGTGCTAGCGATGGTGGAGGTTGCACGCGTTCGGTGTCAGGTGGGGTTGTGAGGGTAGGAGTTGTTGTTGTCGAGGTGTCGAGGCGTTGTTCACTAGTGAGAGTGCGTTGCGGAGGGTTGTGGGGTCTGTCACGGAGTGTGTTGCGAGCCAAAGGAGCACTCAATAGTCCCCCCCCCCCCCACCACCACCACGGGCTCTTGTGGGTTGTTCTAAGGGTTCGTTATCACTTTGCTCCCTTTGAGGTTCACTATCCTCCTCACCTCTTGCTCAGCATCACAAGCAAGTATGTGATCCCCACCTCCTATGATTCCATCCATCGCATCCTCGCTACTTTCCATTATAACAAGCCTCTACTCTTCTTCTTCTAAGCTGTCGTCCCCCTCAGACTTGTTTCCTTCTCCTTCCTCAACCTCTTCTCCTACCTCTCCTCTTATAAGAGTAACTCCCTTTGACCCTTTCTTTCGAAACTTCCCATTCTTGTCTCGTTCCTTCCCTTTCGAAGAGTCAGAGTGAGTTGACTTATGACCGGTTCGTTTGGGGTTAGCCTTCGGCTTGGTGCAAAAACGCTTAGTATGCACAGTTTTGTAGCAGTTGTAGCATGTAGCCGTCAACCACCATTCTTGTCCTGAGCTACCACTCCCATGATTGTCGCCCTTTTTCCCCTTCCCGTTCTTCCATCTCTTGTTCTTGTCTCTCTTTCCTCCTCTCTCTTCTCCATCTTCTTCTCCTAGCAGTAGGTTCGCTCCTTTACCCTCTCTCTTTCTCTCTCTGTCCTTCCTTCGTTCTCTCCTGAGCCTATTCTGCTTAGCTGCCCACAGCACGTATACCTCTCTCGCTGATTCTACCATTTCGTCATGTGATAGTCTACTTGCTGCTGCTAGCCTATAATGCTCGTTGAGGTAGTTCTGCCCAAATGCCTTATGCACCTCTAACTTCTCTAACAATCCATTCACTGCCTCATCTGGTTCGAAGTCCTTTCCTCTCAGTGTCTCTAACCAGTTCTTCTGCAGTAGGTGTTGGTGAAATATTCATCCATGTCCTCTGTGGGTCGTGGTCTCATCTCTTTGAATGCTTTCTCCTCTACATATCTCGCCGCACCGCTGAGATTTCCGTATTTTTCTTTAACAATGCCTACTTTTTCAAACGGGCAATATACCTTTTTGCTGCGTAGGAATTGAATCACTTTCGCTTCCGAGAATGCCGTGGTTACGAGAAGTTGAAACATTCTACAGCGATGCAGGTACTGTTGCTCTGTTTTGTAATGCTTCTTCCTCAACTGATACACGTCCTTCTGTGTTCAAGTCGTTGATCTCTTCTTTCTTCTTCTCGCTTTCTCTTCCCATGCTTTCTTCTCTTCTTTCGTGAGATCTTTCCAGTTCGCTAGCTTTTTTATCTGTGCCTTCTGTTTTGGTGATCTGCTTCCTCGCGCTCTCTGTTGTGTTGTTTCTTCTTCATCGTCTGTTCCTTTTTTTATCTGTGCCTTCTGTTCTGGTGATCTGCTTCCTCTTGCTCTCTGTTGTGTTGTTTCTTCTTCATCGTCTGTTGCTTCTGGTGACACAGTGTCCACTTCGTGCGGTTCTCTCGGTTCGTCCATCTCTTCTGCCTTCCTCATGCGATCTCTATCGTATCCATATTTCGTTTTCGCTGCTTTATGGTCCTTGAACGCATCATGAAACATATCCCCGAGAGTAGTTTTAATATCATTCGCGTACTCCTCTATCTGGTAATAACAACTTTGCAAATCCCTTTTTGTTTCCGCTAAACAATGGTGTATGAGACATTAACTGTCTCATGCTACTTGCATTGTACCGAAAATCGCTTTCCCAGCGGCTCATAACCGTTGATTGGGTAATTACCCGGTCACTCACGGACCTAGTACCTTAATACACTCCGGTTTGCTGAGAGACTCCGTTAGAAGTCGCGACGCTCAATCGACACACTTTAATCCGCAAGTAGAATAGCAGAACTGACAACTCAGAGGCAGTAACGAAACTGAATAAAATTCCGCAGTCGTAACTGTAACTATTACCCAATGATTATTGTCCAATTCTGGATGCCAATAAAGTCAGTTACGTCCGTTACACTTATTGACTAGAACTACGGTTATCCGACTATACGAATAAAATACTTTCCCACTCATAAAAGCAATTACTAACGGTAAACGTAAGTAACAATCCAACGGTTCTGAGGCTTGGAATAGCATCACAATAACAAAAACATCATTTTCAACAATAAAATTGAAAGGAGCGATGCGCTCTCATCGATTTTCAAAGTGATGTTTTGGTCAGACATACAATCGAAAAATCGCCGTGTGAAATCTCATTGTGTATTCAAATTACCAAGGACAGGCTTTGTGACTTTACGTGTATTAAGTATACAAACAGATTTAGACATTCTATAGTCCTATACATACTGGTTTCTAATCACAAAACATAACTTTCCATTTTTTCATTGCAAAAAAATACCACCAAACACCAAGTAAGTTTGTCGTACAGAAGAGGAATTTTATTGAAAAAATTTGTACAAGTGTTCTTGAACTAGTATCCTTTTGAACTATCAAAAAGCGAAGACCACCAAAGATACAAGGAGCTACAAAAATCAACAACGAAAACGAGTGCACAGACACCATTTTTGACATGGGAAATTTCACGACCTCTTCCAAAAATCAACACCGCAAAAATCAGTCAAAAATTATTCACTGCCGTATACAAAAGTGAGGGCCGGCTTGAACAACATGTATTTTTCATGTCAAAAAGGGGCTCTCTAAGGCTTCTGAACCAGAAGGTTTCATAATATTTCAAATATAGAATATGAAAGAAAAAAATCCAATCTAGTTCCCACAGTAGTTTTCAGCGATTTTAATTAACATCGCTCATAGTGGTTTTTAAAAAAAAACCTTCCTCAATCAGAACGTGTTGTATTTGATCACAAAGATGTGCAGTCAAGAAGTAACATATCATTGTTTTTTTACTGTGGGAACTAGTTCAAGACATGTACAATTAATTTTTGAAAACCGTTGAACACATCTATTTTAGTTCAGAAGCCTTAGTGCGCGCCTATTTCATAAACTTTATTAGCAAGCTAACTACATATGGTTTGAAAGTGTTTCGACTTCTGTGTGCCACTTGTCCACCGGAGTACTATATGTCTTAGCCACCGACACAGGCTCTGGCTCATCCGCACTGAGTTTGTAATACTGTGTGCCACTTGTGCACCGGAGTACTATATGTCTTAGCCACCGACACAGGCTCTGGCTCATCCGCACTGAGTTTGTAATACTGATAGATACTGTCAGAAATAGTTATTTAATTGCAGGGGTTTACCGGACCACGAGTGACCGTGCTCACCCCTTTGCATAAGGTTAGATTAGTACTAGGGCTGGGTAAAGGTAAAGAGCAAGGGCTAGGTATAGGGCAAGGCTTGTAGGGCATATGTAGCTGTGCTCAAGAAGACTGTTTTTTGAGGGAAAATTCTCTGGTGCAAGATTGGTTTTGGTCGTGCGGTAACGGATGTTGTTGGATTAGAGTGGAAGGGAAAGCATCACGGCCAGTGAGAAAATTATTAGTTGATATAGGTAAAAAAGGAAATTGCCAGTACAGCCAGAGTGAAACATATACAAGGTGATATGGGTAAAAAAGGAAATTGTTAGAGTAAAAAAAGATTTTTTCAGAGGAAGAGCCAAGTGAGAAATCAGTAAATGTTAAAATTCCGAGCTGGAAACAAGTTAGGTTAAGTTATTGTATGTATATTTGAGTAAATTTATTAGTTCTTCAAGGAGTTATTAGTAGAAGTAACTTAAAAGTCTTTCAATAGTAAACGCTGATTAAACTAGTTAAAGTGAAAGTTGTGTTTGAAACTTCAATATATTCCGGCCGGCCCTCGTTTCTGAGTAGTATTCAGACAATCAAGCACTGCACAAATACCGGTACAGTACATCATGAGGCGCTCTCATGGCATGCTTTTTACGCAAACACTTTTGAACATATATACTTTAGTAACTAGTTCAAGTTTAATCAGTAGTAGTAATAGAATACTTGCCACCAGTAGAATCATATGCATAGCATATGTTATTTAGCTATAGGTCGTCACAGTGAATTTCGAACGGTTATAGTGGGGTCCAAAACGGAGGCAATGATATTGTATAATAACTAATTGAGTTTTCAAGTAGTAATTTTTTTAAATAATTTTTTTAGTTGTAAAGGCCCGGTCACGATGTGATGAAATGATCTGGTCCCCACTGAAAAAATATTTCGGGTCCGGCAGAGCAGACGTGTGATAGATTTAGATAGCCTGAGAGGTGTTTTGGCCCGCAGGGCATGTGTACCAGGCTAGGAAGCAGTAGGAGGGGGCGCCTACGCCAACCACCGCGCTGCCGACCGCCTCGCCGCGCTGTCGCGCGGTGCTGCAGTCCCGAGCTTTAGCAGGCAGGCCCGCTATTGCCGAAGTAGAATCCGTTCCTTGTCGAAAAATTACCAACACTAACTTTCCGCACTTTTTGGCATTTCCCTGTTCAGGACACCGTTCATTCAAAGTGGACCGGCCTGGTGTATAAGTGGTGGGTTTTTTTTTTAGTGGTGTCTACTCAGTTGAGAGGAGGGGTGTGAAATAATTAGCTAAAAAAAAAGTGAATTATTTCACACACCCCCCCCCCTGTGAATTTTCATCCTATGTTGCTGTAGCCAGGTGGCCAGATGAGCCTGATTACATTAATAACATAGTGTCATTTTTGCGGTGAATTTTCCAAACACAATAACACTTTCCCGTCAAAAAGAAAATTTTTTAGTCCTCGTAGGGGTCTCTGGGAAAAGTTGCGTCAGTGGTGGGAAAAGTGCGTCACTTTTGGCAACTGACCGGAAAAAAAATCCAACTGTGGAGGACTCAAAGAAATTCGATTTTTGTCTGCCACAGAGCATCTATTCCTGTGATTTTTGGTGCAATCGAAAGCCCAGGTCATTCTCGAGCTGCTTGCAGAGGTGATTTTCATCACAATCAGACACGCCTGAGTGCAGATACTGCCGCAGTCAGAGACAGGCAAACTTGTTCAAGGTGCATCTGTCAAAGTTGGAACTGTTTATTTTTCCTGTGCAGACATATATATATATCATTCAAAAAACATCTATTGAGGTATTCAATCGACTTGACAAACATCTTTTGAAATAATTGTTGTCTGTCCGCAAGTTTACAATGGAAAACCTGTTATCAATTTCAAAAGTAAATAAAACGAATGTGTCTGCAAGCTTCTCGATTTTTTTTTCTTCTGTTTTTGACATTGCAGCCACACCACCACTAAATCATAGATTTGTGCTTCTGTTTTTGACATTGCAGCCACACCACCACTAAATCACAGATTTGTGTTTATGGTTGGTATGTGCGAAAGTCACTCATCGCTATGAATAACCGGCTTTCCTTTGAGTTTCAATAGATTCCAGAACTGGCCCATAGTACAGTATCTAGAGTACTAGTATTCAGGCTGTGGACAGCAGCTTCAGTCGTTGAATAACTCAAGACAGTACAACTTGATTAACTAGATCATAACCACATTTACTTAAATAGAACATATTTCAATTTGATCTTTAATTTTCTGTTCAAAAACTTGAATTTGTAGCGGTGCAGAAAAGGAAAAAACGTGTACAGTACGTTATGTCACGAGAAAAGTGATCGAAATTCTGACGTTTTGATTTGTTATGGACCGGTGTGCATGCTTGGTGTGCTATGTATGTTTGATATTCACAAGATATTAATGTATGGTGGGCTGTGAGTGGTCATGGGAATTGGAAATGACAAAAATAGGAGGAGGAGGAGGAGGAGAAGAAGAAGAAGAAGAAGAAGAAGAAGAAGAAGAAGAAGAAGAAGAAGAAGAAGAAGAAGAAGAAGAAGAAGAAGAAGAAGAAGAAGAAGAAGAAGAAGAAGAAGAAGAAGAAGAAGAAGAAGAAGAAGAAGAAGAAGAAGAAGAAGAAGAAGAAGAAGAAGAAAGAAGAAGAAGAAGAAGAAGAAGAAGAAGAAGAAGAAGAAGAAGAAGAAGAAGAAGAAGAAGAAGAAGAAAGAAGAAGAAGAAGAAGAAGAAGAAGAAGAAGAAGAAGAAGAAGAAGAAGAAGAAGAAGAAGAAGAAGAAGAAGGAGGAAGGCTGCAGTGGTTGGTTGGTTGGGTGTTTGCGGGTCCACGTTCTAAACTATGAAGCAAACTTGCGCAGGAGCACAGATGGGACAGTATTTGTGTGAAAACATAAAGATACATCTAAAAGCATCCATTAATTGACTTTCTCTCCAGTACGCACCACATCTCACATAAACAGAGAGTCCCAACTTTGATGCCCCCCCTCCTTTGCCTGTCTCTGGCTGCCGCAGTATCTGCACTCAGGCGTGTCTGATTGTGATGAAAATCACCTCTACAAGCAGCTCGAAAATAAAATGGGATTGCACCCAAAATCACAGGAATACATCCTCATCCTCTGTCCTTCGATTTTTTTTTTCCCCGGTCGGTTGCCAAAAGTGACGCACTTTTCCCACCACTGACCCTAAAAGTAAGTTGTGATACGGCCGAAGGGTCAATTCAAGGAACTGACAGTACAAGCTCAGGAAATCGTTCAACAGAAAGCTCCTGGAAAGAGTAAAATGGACGAGAAAAGAAAGAGCAAAAAGATAGAAAGAAAGGAACAAAGAGAAAAAGAAAGAAAAAAAACAATGAAAGAATAGAGAACGAAGAAAAAAAAACAACAAAGAAAGATAAAAAACAAAAAAACAAACAAACGAAGCAAAGGAAACAAAAGCAATACAATTTTATTTTATTTTATTTTATTTTATTTTATTTTATTTTATTTTTACAGTAAGCAAGGTTCAATGGAGGAAATCAAAATAAATAAGATAAATATGATAAATAGAATAAATAAGGTTCAATGGAGGAAATCAAAATAAAGAAGATAAATACATGATAAATTGAAGAATTTTTTTCTTGTTTGATTTGATCAAGCATTGGTCTATGATAATATCGGTTCAGATGAGATTGACAGTCCTACAAGACCAGCCTTGCACGAGATCCTCATGACATGTGTCTAGCTCTGTAAATTGTGTGTCGTAAGTACTGTTGTATGATTTGTGATTGTCAACTTAATGTTGTGTGGGGTTCTGTTCATTATTGTAGAAATGACGTCAATCGATGCCCGCATATCTGCAGCACAGCAGCTGCGACTCAATATGGATTCTTCTCTTACTCGATTGGAGAACAGTAATGACGGTGCAAACAAAGCAGAACTTACTGTGGACATCCGAAAAACTTTGACCAAGTTCAAGACGGAGCTGGACGCATTGGAGACAGCGGTTGAGTGCGATGGTTCAATGCTCAGAAACAAGTATCGACAGCGTTTACAGCAATTTAAGCATCTGGCAGAGGAATTCGAGAAA
>WBZZ01000658.1:25000-40000 GCA_019918135.1 Paulinella micropora
CTTCTTCTTCTTCTTCTTCTTCTTCTTCTTCCGGATTGTTCTGTATTAATAATAATAATAATAATAATAATAATAATAATAATAATAATAATAATAATAATAGTGTATCTCCTGCCAATTGCTGAGCCAAAAGGCCATGTGCATCCAGTCCTCCATTCCATAAGGAAAGTCTCCACACCAATCGGTGGAATAAAGGAAGTGACGGCATAGAACATTACTCTAGGAGCTTTATACCAATCAGCCCATGGAAAGGACCGATGGCCTATGTACTCCCTAATAATAATAATAATAATAATAATAATAATAATAATAGTAATAGTGCTTCTCTGTCAATGGCTGGTGCATTTCTGCACATGCGCCTCCATCGTCTCACCCGTGAGGGGAGTACGAAGAATTGACGATAAGCTCTAATGACACCCCCGCAAGGGCAGTTCCAACACTTCCAGACGGGCCGGTATGTTCAATGAAAATACTGGTCCAGACGGATCGGTATGTTCAATGAAAATACTGGTGGCACCGACGGGAATCGAACTGGCGACAGGGCCCAGATGGTAGAACTTGACCACTGGGCTATCACGGTGTCCAAAATATAATAATAATAATAATAATAATAATAATAATAATAATAATAATAATAATAATAATAATAATAATAATAATAATAAAGAAAAAAAAATGCTCTCAGTCACATCGGCTGAGCAGATCATCTAGAAGCCTAGTTATATGTAATATTTCTGTGGTTTATGACTACAATAATTTAATTTTGTTCATCCTAACTTCAACATCACAATTGGTCCAAACTTCATCGGAAATCTTCAGAAACTGACTTCATAATAGCTACATGTACCGATTACTTTGACTTGTCACTGTCACTATAAGGTTTTTTTGATCAATAATATTATCAATCGTGATATTCACAGTCGAAAAAATGTAGTATCAGCTGAAATTAGGTATCGAAATAGATTAATATCGTTGTAATGTACTATCAATACCCGTTACTCCTAGTCAATTTACCGGTAACTTGATTTGGATAGTCTTAGTCATAGGAAGGTTCATAGGCCGGACAGTTATTAATACCTTTATTACTGGGAAAGACACGAATCATAGTCTGGAATGCCTGGAATCAAATGAGTATTACCATTCTGTTATGGTCATCACATTTTGTGTGACGCAAAGTTGAAAAGTCTTTTCTCTGGTTATTCTTTACCCTTAGCGGGGTAGCTTCCCTAAACTCTGCGTTTGAGTGATAGATCTGTAGGCGCAGATTATAAGATAAATATGCGACCTTTTCTTATACCCCTATACACAGTAATTTATAGATTAGCTACATCTCGTCGGCAAGATGCGTTAGAGATGTAGTTATGTCTGTTTTTATTTATATACTTTTGAGCCGGTTGAAAACGATAATATTACGATTCATCGCGGCCGGTACTACTTTTTTTAAGCAGGATAATATTATCGTCAGGGGTGACATCGGGGAATGGCTTTCTGTTTCCTTTTTATTGCTTGGCTCTCAGCCGACAGCTGAGTCTCCTATATTTTCCGCCATACTGGTTTCCTCTCTTTTGTAGAGGAGGAAGATTAGGTTATTTTCAGAGTGCTGTGGAATTTGGATGGACAAATACCCCGGCTTGCATTAAATAGTGAATATCTTTTGAATATAACTTACGACAAAACTGGAGTCCCAGCCTAGATTTTTATATCATAGCATCCAAATTTCAATTCAGCAAGTTCAGTGAAAAAAGCAACAGCTGCCACTCCCCCAAGCAAAGGAAGTACGGAAAGGTAGTGGAGGAGTGTAGGAAAGGAGTTGGAGTCTCAGAGGTGTTAGGAGCTTGCAGTGCACAAAAACAGCAGTGAAACCTTGCACAAAGGCACACAAAGCGGCATGGCAAGACACTCGCTGTGTGTACGACTTTGACACCTACAGTAGTGTGATTGGGGAGGTGTAGAGGGCAGAAAGAGTATATCCAGTGAGGCAGAAACACTACAGTGTTCACTGGAGCGATAGTCGACACATTGTCGAGTCTGAGGAGTGATTTATAGGCAACCTGCAGTGAGTGGAAAGACCTCCCTGTCAGTTCCCTGTCAACACTGCTACACTTATCCCTACACATACTCCTCACGAGGAGAATAACAAACAATTACACACTCTGACTCTAGTTTGTACTGCCACAAGAACGTAGCACACACAAACGTTGAAGAAACGTAAAAACGTGTGAAGAGGCAGAGGAAAACAGACAAACGAAACACAGACAGAAGTGAACCTATTCGATTGGCACGAAACCTGTTTGCACAAACAACACACATCCTACACCAGACAAGGTGGCAATCTCTTAGGGAGGTGGTAGGCCAGTCTAACAAGACATAGGCCAAGGAAATTACGTGTGAATTGGACAGAGGAGAGCCATAACGGAGGGTGTTTTTGGACGATTTTTATTTTCGTTCAAAACAACTTGTGACTGTTCAAAACACACACCTCACATCACACTCAAGCACTACAAACGTGTTGTGTGGTGTCAAATATGTCAGCAAGGACAAGAACTCGGATACAGAGCGGCTTCCAAGACATCAGCAGCAAGTGTGTGAAGAGTCAGCAGCACTCGGTACACACACACGCATACACACACACGAAAACACTCACAAAAACACCCCTCTAACTCAAAAAGGCAAAGCTTCTGTCGGTTTTTGAGTTGGGAGAGAATCTTTTACAAAGGGAAAATAACAGTGACCTATTGCGCTGAGCCCAGAAAGGCTCATTGAAAGCCTTTTTTTACGTTCTCTACTGTGTACGCACAGGGGTGCATAGGTAGCAAACAGACTTGTTTGTGAACAACGAGTGTGGTGTACATTGCCAGGGTGCACAAGCATACATCAACTGGTGCACGAGAGAACTCAGCAAGGCTTTCCCTAAGCGAAGGGGAGGGTGAGTCAACTCAAACCTTGACTGTGGGACAGTGTGTGTGTGGGTTGTGTTGTGTTGCGTTGTGCTTGACACAAGCATTGCTCACACAGTGAACATAACACAGGAAAACAAAACAAACACGACAACACAGTTACACAAGAGACACACGACACTGCTCGTTTCGACCACACAAGGGGCACAATGAAAATTGCGTGGGTAGGCTCTACAACGAGATTATCAACAGCAATAAGATTAGACATGTCTGCGGGAACAGATACAAACAACGCATCTGCCTCGAATGAGGGGTTTGTAACTCCAGCAAGAGGGGGAGGAAGAACGGAGGAAGAAACAATTCCCCGTTCCCGATCGATTGTGGCAAGAGCGGGATCAAGATGTAACCGGAACAGCTACTCTGACACTTAGTCGTACCTCAACTGTAGAGGGGCAGACCAAGCATAAGAGTCAAGTAACGACAAGCCGGACAACACTTGATGCCACTATGTAATGTACGGGCCGGCCGACAATCCCTTTGCCCCCTTGGGGGAAGCCGATGTAAGCGGTCGACCCCCACGCCGAAGACTGACTCCTCATTCGAAGGCGCCCTCGACCGACCGATACATGACATGAAGCATCCCGGCTGTCGAATAAGTAAAAATAATTGGTCCACGTCCAGTGCGAGTCTCCCATGAGAACTCGTGCCCCCGAGCCTAGCTCTTTCACCTCAGGCATTAAAAGAAATGCCCCGTCTTGATCCCCCCTTTCCCGTAGAAAAATCAAAGTAGCCAATGATCCGTAAGCGACATCAGACTTCGTAGCTTCACGTTTTGACTTGTTTCCGAGGTCGTCCTCGACCCCTGTGCTCTACTGCTTCCGACTGCGTCTCTTTAGCCCTTCTCTTCTTCGCCGCCACTTCTTTCTCACATCTTGGTGCACCTATCAACAAAAATGATATGCCCGCACTTTGGACTTCGTCCCAAATACGAAGCGGAATCCTCCTTTCCTCTGTTAACTCGAACGGCATATCCAACACCACCCTTGGCATCATTTGCACCGTCCATGGTGTAAAATCCTCATCGTCCTTCTCGATGGACGCATCCCACTGCTCCAAATCTTTGCCGTCTCGAAATACTGACGCAAAGATTCTTTCCCGCGTCATATCAATAACACTCTTGCTCCTCCAAAAGTGCATTGTCGGAGCAAGTCCCAACGCAGCCCGTACCCGCGTTCTAGGCTGTACATACGTAACCTGCATTAAAAAGAAATAATCAAAGTCCTTATCCATGACCGTATCCTCGTGCGGTCGACATAGATAGAACTTATCAACCTGCCAGTCGATCTTAGCCACTTCCTTACCGGCTATCCACGGTTTCTTCCATACCGTGCCTCTCCGATCCGACATTTCCGATGACTTCGGAATTTCCCTCCCATCTTTGACGTCTACCTTGACGTCCGAAGCCGAACGATCCTGTTGTCCAGCATTCCTGGCCTCAGCCTTTTCTTCCTTCTGTTGCTTTCGCAACGCCTCCTCACATTCCTTGCGCGTAAGCAATGCTGGCGGCTGTCTAAACGCTGGTGCAATACGCCTCAGCGCTTGTTCCTCATTCTCGTCCTCCAGCAAATAAGGACTGAACTTCGCCAACCGACGAACATGAACAATCTGTTCCCTTCCACGTGCCCCCGTAGGTGCAATCTTGTAATTGTACGCACCCGTCTGACGTACTATCTTAAATGGCCCATGCCACTTATTGTAAAACTTAATCGATACCCCTTTCGGTACCGTCGGTACATACAGCAACACTGTATCACCTTCCTTGTACTCCACATGAGAGTACTTGCCCATTTCCTGTTCCCGCTGAACCTCTCTCAGCGTCTCCCGACACTTCTCAATCGCACTCCGTGCTTCCGCGATCGCTCGTAAGCGAACTCCTAACAGTTCACACGGTTCCCACTTATCAGGCGGAAACAACAGTTCCGTCGGCGTGTTTAACGCCCGTCCATAGACCACCTGATGCGGACTGACACTCCGCGCGTGTCCGCCTAACGACTCCGAAGCTAAATTGTTGACAGCAAACGTGAACATAGGTACCACATATACCCAGTTAAGCTGGCTGTTCTTACAATAAGTCTTCAACGCTGCCTTCAACTTCCTGTGAACGCGTTCAATCTTACCATTCGCCATTGGGTTAAAAGCAGTCACATACTGCCAATCGAACCCAAAGAACTTGGCAATCCTTTGCGAAACCTCATTCGCGAAACTCGTTCCTCTATCCGAAATAATCCTTCTCGGTATCCCAATACGGCCGAATACCTGATCAATCAGCGCCGCCGCTGTCACTTCCGCTGTCACATCCGTAACAGGGACAGTAATGACATAATTGGAAGTTCGATCAATAACCGTTAAGAGATATTTGAATTTTTCCGTTCCCGCCTCTGGAAAAGGACCCACATGATCGATATGCAAGGTATCGAAAATATCCAGAGTGATATCATATTCACCCTTAAGCCCCATCTTCGGCCTATATGGCAACTTGGCCATCTGACAATGAGGACAACCCTTCACAAACTCCTTAACCCGTTCTCCCAGGTTATTCCACCAAAATCGTCTCCTTAACGACCACGTCATCCTTTCCACCCCCGGGTGGCTCTGCATAGGACAATGATGCGCCGCAATTAACAAAGACGTTCTGAGTTCCTGCGGAACCCATAACAACCATCGATCCTCCTCATTGGTATATACGCCATCTTTTCCCATATACCAAAGGAGTCCATCCTTTAGTACCAAGCACCGCTTGAGTTTCCTTATGTCAATGTCCTCGGGCCTTGCCTGTGGATTGAGCAGATGTTCTCTCAACTCCTTATACTCCGTACTTTCCTTTGTGAAAGTCCGAAAAGTTTCCACCGACGCCAGTCTGACTGCCGTGTCAGTTTCCAACTGGAATCGAACCTTTTCCGGATGTGCCTCCGGTAACTGAAAAAGATGTTCCTCCTTAACTTTTTCTTCATCCTCCAAGTTAAGGCACATCGGGCCCTTCGGTAACAAGACCGCGTTAAAGGCACCCTGCCTTCCTTCCATAACATCCTCCCCCTCTTTCCTATCCGCGGTCCTTGCTTCCGCCCATAGGATATCCTCACACGCCTCTCTCGTGATCGGCGAGTAACAGCATGCACATTTGTCTCGTGCCGCTACCTCGACTGCTTCCAACGCAGACACTTCCTCGCTGCGCGTGTCACGTTGATTGTTATTATGCGTGAACGGATGATACCAAAGCCCCGATGGCAACTTGGTGTCTTCCGCTCCCTGTTCCTCCCAATCATGTAGATCCACATCATGACCCATGATTGCGAACACCGTCCCCGGCGTTCGAAATTCAAACTGTGCCATTCGCACCTCCTTGACCGTATTACGTCGCTGTAAATCATCAACGGCCTTATCCTTCTGTCCACTCTTGTCCTCATACCGAGAACAAAAATCAGGGACAACATTCCTTTTGCCCTTGATGTAATGAATGGTGAAGTCATACTCCACCAATTCCAACTGCCACCTGGCCAACCTACCTGTATGATCTCCAGACATGAGCCATAGCAGGTTATGATGGTCCGTTCTAACCAAAATGTTAGGAGTACCCCACAGGTATTCCCGCAACCTCTGGAAAGCCCACACTATAGCGAGTGCTTCCGGCTGCCTTGTGCAGTATTCCTTTTCCGCCGGTATCAGCTGCCGGCTGATGAACATAACGGGCCGCAACTGCCCAATGGACTTGTCCATCTGTTGAAGCACCGCTCCTACCGCGTACGAAGACGCGTCAGTGTCGAGCACGAACTGTTCCTTCCAGTCAGGCAACATAAGAACTCGACCTCCCTGCCTTGGGTCTTTAGCGATCTCATCCTTGAGCTCCGCTATCACTCTCGTGACTTCCTCCGGCCATGGGTCGTCCCCGACCCCTTGCTTCAGGAATTTCCTGACCACCGCTACTCTTTCCGCAAACCCCGCAATGAATTCACCATAATACTGAGCCAGCGATATAAAGGAATGTAAGTCCGTCCGAGTCTTTGGCATCGGCATAGACGCTACATAGTTCCTCTTTTCATATGCAATCGCACACCGACCCTCTGAGATCTCATACCCCAGGTACTGTATCTTTCTTTGTGCGAAGTCACATTTCTGTGCATTCAAGCGCAATCCAAACGCGCTTATACGTCGCAAGACGTCCTGCACGTGTTCCACGTGTTTCTCCATACTCTCTGAATAAATGATAATATCATCTATAACAGAAAGCATAATCCTCCGTCGACCCAAGACGAACCACCGTCGCCTCATCGTCGTACTCCTTCCCCAGCATCTTAGTCATAGCATGCTGAAATAGACCCGGAGAGCACTTAAGACCCATCGGTAATACCTTCCACACGTATGTAGTCATTCCGACCATAAACGCTGTGAGATACCGACATGACTCATTAAGAGGGATTTGCCAAAACCCGCTCTTAAGATCAAGCGTAGTATACACCTTCGCATGCTTGAGCCGGTTGATCCCCTTCCTGAGATCCGGTACCGGTGTCTCGATCTGCTTCAGAATCTTATTGATCCTATAGTAATTGATACACATACGTAAGGACCCATCCGGCTTGGGCGCCATACGCACAGGTGAAGACACCTCCGATAAGCGTGCCTCAATGATGTCCTTCTCCAAAAGCTCCTGAGTGATTTCCCGAGCCATCCGATCCTCGTGATAGCTCATACGTGACGGTCTCCTGTGACCCACCACATCTTCACCCAGCTTCCGTCCAAAGTTAGCCTCGTAACCCCGAACAGAGCCCGCCTCAAGAGGCCCAAATACCTCCATATTATTCTCCAAGATACCCTTGAGGGCATCTCGCTCCTTCATAGTACCTTCCCAAGTACTATATTTCTCCGCAATAGCCTTTTCCGCGGCTATCCTAGCCTCCTCAATCTCCTTATGAGAGGCCTTACGTGATAACTGCGCCACATCCTCCATCGGAATAGGCCGCTCATCCTCACGTACCATCGTCCCATGGTACCTAGTTTCCTCCTTGCCTCTCCACTGGGCAAGCTGTGCCACATGATCTATGATAATGGCATATTGCATTGCATGCGTGCGGTGATATATACCCGATATCCAAGAGAAGGCTTGCTTTCTCACATCCGCCATCTCACGTTGCATTAACTTGGCCCCATAAGCCAACGCCTTCTCCTTCGTCCCCAATTGTAAAGCCAAGACCAGCTTATGGCCTCTATGTGGGATCGGGACCGGGTCATCAATAAGATGATCCTCTATATCCTGCCACCACATTTCCGTCCGAGTTCCCACTGGGATGACTATAGTGAAATCATCCACCGATAGCCTGTTTTTCAAGACCTCCTTAATGGCCTTGACTCCCTTAGGGAAAAACAAATTATCATCCCAGTGACTCTTCAAGAAGGCTTCTACGATCGGCTTAGGCTGCTTGACCGGCAGCTTATGTTGGGTAACATTCCAAACCACATGAGACGTCGTGGTCGAATGCACATCTATATAGACATGCTGATCACCGGCATCCTCCATGCCCGCAATCGTACCCCGCAACAATTCCGCTTTTGCTGCGTAGAGGTGTTCCAACCTCGCGTCTATCGCGGCCACTACCGCCTCATCCTTTGCGGAATCCCTACAGTCCACGTTCACGACCCTCACGTCGCGTGGGTCCCTGTAGGCCCAGCCAAAGGTTGTGGTCATGACATATTCCGTCTCCTGTATCTTGTCGTCAGAATTGTCAGCAACCACACTTGCTTCCCCCGAGTCCCCCGACTCTACTGTGCATACATGGAAGAACGAGGCTGTTACAGGCTCCTGAATGTGGGGTGTGACCGAAGGCTCCGTGCCCTCGGACACCACCTTTGTCCACCCCCAGTCAGCGCGCATGACTGGTGAGACACTCACATCCAAATCGTGCGCTACCGCACATTGGCCTTCCCGCCGTAAAGGTTCATACGGTACTACCTCGTACCGCGGAGCCACCTTGGATCCACCGTACTGCACCACGTTCAGATCCGTATAAATCCGAGCGTGCATTCGTCTGAGGTTCCGCAGCCCCAACAGGAGACCACCAGCAAAGGCTGGGACGACCCAAAACCGATGAGAGAAAGACTTCCCGTCTTTCAAAAGGAACGTAAGCATGACTGACCCTGAGACCCCGGTCATGCCTCCCACTCCCTTGATCCTCAACCGACACGGCCGAAACCCGTGTCTAAACCATGGTTCCCTGCTCCATAGTTCAATAAATTCCTTCCCGAGGTACATTCAGAGATGCCATTGTATCATTGCCCACAATGCATTCCTGCTGTACATCCTCAATAAAAAATTTTAGTGAATAATAAAGGCAATTCAGCTTTCCCCGGGCCACACCCGTCCGCTGAAAGTGCTTCATAACCACCAAAATATTTACTATCAAGCGCCTCCGACGCTAACTCCACATTAAGGTCCGTGCCTTTATTCATCACCGGACATAGAGTGTCCCTGTGACTATCAAGGTCCTCAACCTGCTCATTCTGTCCATCCTGGCCTTCCAAGGCCACCGCGTCCGTAGCTTCCTGGACTCCCCGCGTTACCACGCGTGTCCTATCATCAAATCGCAGGTCATGAGTAACCATGTCGCCTCCGTGGCCGACAGGCAACTCACCCGACTTATTCTCCCTCCCGACCTCCGATTCAGGCGCTGGGATTGCCTCCTGAGATCCCTGGCCCCGCACTTGCATTAATGCTTTGCCCTGCACATTCACCAACATGTCCACTAGCGTTATACCAAACGCCATACCCTGGACTTGTTGCTGCGGAGGCATCTGCCCTCCGACGGTCCCCTGACCGCCTCCCATCGGCATACCAGGAGCAGGCAAGATTGGTGCTGGAGGGATGTAAGACTGTCCCCCATAAGCAACCACCTGCTGCTGTGGCTGCCCTTGGTAGAACTGCTGCTGCATCGGCTGCCCGTAGCCTACTGGTAACTGCTGCCCCGGAGCTGGACCCGCATAGTAAGCACTTGCTCCCGCCTGCTGCATATGCGATGAGGGAAAAGTTCCCGCACCCCCCCCATACACATTTGCATTAGGAAAAAGGGAACTACCCTGATTGCCGCCCCACTGCGGGCTCCGATTTGAGTTGGGACGTTCCCGTGAATCTGAACGCCCTCCCCGACGTCGCGGTGGAGATCGATCTCGGCTCCGCTCCGGTGACCTATCTCGATTCCGTGAATCGCGTCGTCCTCGGTCGTATCCGCCACGAACATGCCCTCCTCGATCGTATCCTCGTCGATCTCGGGCTTCATCCCTCTCGTCGTAATGACGACCGCCCGATACATGAGTGACCTCACGATCACTACGACGATCTCTTGACCTTGAACGACTACGTCGGTTGTCAAGGTGCCCTCGATCCGACCGATCGCTCGAACTAGACGACGAGCTCGACGAAGAACTAGCAGCCGACCTTGCTGCGGACGCATCCGATGACCCCCGTAAATTCCATGAGGGGTCCACGGATTCATTCCCGTGCCTGCCCGGGATATCTCTTCCCATAGACGCCGGTGCGTCGCCGCCATCTGAAGTGAGAGGGTTCCATACCCTGAACTTTTCCCATTCACCCTTCAAATAAGGTGCCTCACCAGGATCCGTCCATCCCTTCTGATCGTATGCCTTCCGATCACGATCCTGAAGGTTCTTGAGCTCCTGCGAATACTTATTCGTATTCAACAAGCCATGGAAGGGACCCACTGGATAGTCGTAGCGTACCTTCCTCAAGACTTCCTTCTGCACCGAGTCATCCCAGCCTTCAGGATGAAAATTCTGGCAATTGCTCTTGCACATGGCTCCCGATTTGAGCCACAAGGCTCCCGCCTTCTTCATGCACAACGGCCTATGCACCCTGGGGTTGTAGTATGACCTCTGGAACCGTTGACGACCTTGCCCCGGCCCCCCTTGGGGTCTCTGACCATAGAACTGAGGTCCCCTGCGCGAGTACCCCAGGCCCCAATAAACTTCATCCCCGGGCTCGAATGGTCCCGCACCATCCCCTCCCCCCTGGTTCTGATTACCTTGAGTGGGAGTCCCTGACCTCGGACCCGACCACTTCCACTCATCGATGATGGTTTTCTGGACTCGACGCATGACTTTCCCCAACACGTCGTCATCCACGTTCCATATCTCCGGACTGGCCTCAGGGGTAGACTGTCCAGTACCCTTGAGGAGGTATTCCCATACCTCTGTGTCCGTCTGAATCTCTTTCGCCATCTTAATAAAGACTTGATTGTTCAGATCGAACAATGCCACAGCCGTCAAAAATGGGCGTGAACACGTCGTCTATTGAGAGCACTTTAGCCCCAACACCACTCTTGGGCCGAAAAATAAAGTTGCCCATTGCGTGCACAGTGGGTGACACTCTGGCCCAAACCTGACTGTGAAACTGAGCAAATTTTTGCACTTCCGTCCATCTTGGATGCCCTTGATCCAAGACATCCCAAGACGGCCAACAGCCAACCAAGTCGTACACAGGCTGTCCGTGACGTTTGACAAAGTCACGAGAAAGGTCTCCAGCCATGGCAGTGGTGCCCCAGGCTTCAGCTTGGACTTGTCCCAACCTCGCTATATTGAGATCGACCATTCCCTCCGTTGATGCCATCAATCTGGACGCATCCAGCCTCTCAGGCGTCCAGTAGTGGGTCCCCATGCCCACAGCTTCTGCAATCTGAACCACCATCTCTGCTGCCACCATAACATTGGCCACTGTGGTGCGTCCGATCACAAGTGTGTCCCACACGTTCCTCGTCGAACCAGGCGAGATAGCATTAATGCATTGTCTGACCGTCTGCAATGCCTTTGTGGACGGTAACTGGTCCGCCCAACTATCACCTGTGAGACGAAACTGCCACATCGTCTTCAAATCGTCTTCCAGACGAGCAGAGATGAAGTGCAAAGAGGGAGGTGTTCCCCCTGTTGTCGACGAACTCGACGCTGTGAGGGCTCCTGCCCCCATAAAACGTGTACCAAGAGAGGAAGGTACCAAAGACCCACCCCCCCTAGTATACGCTGGTGTAGAATAAGGGCTGCTTGCTGTCAACATCCTCCTCCTATTCTCACGTGGTAACATATCGAAATGAGAAAGAGAAGAGAGATGTGAGAAAGCAACAAATGACACACACAGCACACACACACAACTGCTCCACACACAGCTTATGGGTTATGCTGGTGACACCTGTTTCCTCCAACCGAATACAAAACAAATGTGCGTGCTCCTACACCTCACACACAATCTGTTTCTATCCCTCTCCCCCTAAGGAGAGCTCAACTGTCTAAAGCAAAACTTGAAAAAGGTCAACACCCTTTTCTGTCGGAAATTCCGAGGTGTCAAAACCTCAAGAAAAACAAGGCAAGAAAAACGTGAGAACTTGAGCTTTTCGTGAACCTCACGAAAAGCAAAAGCAAAACCCCGTTCAATTTTTGGTAGCGACTCCAGATGTAACCGGAACAGCTACTCTGACACTTAGTCGTACCTCAACTGTAGAGGGGCAGACCAAGCATAAGAGTCAAGTAACGACAAGCCGGACAACACTTGATGCCACTATGTAATGTACGGGCCGGCCGACAAAGACATTCTTCAGCGAATCGGACTTCGCGACACATCAATTGTTGATCAGCGGAATGGCATAATAATACTACTAATTGTATTGATTGTAATGATCGGTAAGACAATTTAGTCAAAGTACGAAGAGTCAACCTGGGGGACTTATGTTTATTGCTTTAATCGATGTAATCGAGATGTCAATTTGGCAAGGAAGCATATGCGTTGAGCTAACATGGGATGGCGATCAGTTTTGAGATTTAACAATCATTTCAATTTTACAACTTCAAACCGTGAAATGATGGCCATTTATCGCATTGCAATAGCTATTTATCTGATAGAGGTACTAAGTTAATCATTTGCATATCGACATAGAACTAAGGGGGAGCGTTGGAAGCACCGTTAACTACGTTTACTATTAGTAATTGCTTTATGAATGGGAAATAACTTATTCGTATAGTCGAATGACAGTGTAGTTCTAGTCAACAAGAGTAACGGACGTAACGGTCTATATTGGCATCATGAGTCAGGATTGAACAATAACCATTGTGTAATAATTACAGTCGTGCGGACTTTAATTCAGTTTCGTTACTATCTTGAGTTTGTCAGTTCTGCCGGCGGCTATCTACTTGCGGATTAAAGTGTCAATTGGCATCGTGGCTTCTAACGGAGTCTCTCAGCAAACAGGACTCCGGGAGTGTAAAAGATATTAGGTCAGTGAGTGACCTGAGGTTGGTCGGCGGCGGTGTAAGTTCGACTTCTCGCGCGTATAGGCCCGGGTGAGAGCGCGGCTCAGTCGGGGGCCCGGGAGAATGGATTATGCCGGCCCACCCGGTATATCATGATTGAATGGCAATACTTAGTAGTACCGGAAGTTCCGGTCTGTCGCCGGTTATCCTTGGTCTGGAGATTACGGAGTCCCGGGCCCTGCTACTTTAGGTATTCCTCCGACTCAGTCTTCATATCGTTAGGACAGTTATCGGTTATTAAATGTTATATCATACTATTGTAACAGCAACAGACCAGGAATAAAATGGCATAAGGTCCAATCCGGACAAACGATACTGGAGAAAGTGTACTTTTTATAATACCTGCTACCGGGGGGTGATGCATACAATCGGGGCTAAACGTCCGCAATCATCTATTGATATTTAGTATTACTAAAGAAGTTATGATTAATACTACTGATATATGAAGTGTGACACTCAGCTATGACCACTTGATTTTCCTTTATCGTACTGACTTCATAATGTTCAAAAGAGTCACAAAGTCTTTGACAGTATAAATTAACCTCTACCGGATCACCGTCGGATTTCCCCCAGGCAGGGCCTTGTGTCTGCCGCCCTTTCTTCTTCCTTCAGCTGTTCGGCGCCCCTGTGGATACTGTCGTCGGATACTGATGTTCGCCTTTTTACATACTTGCTTGACGTTCGCCTTTTTACATACTCAGTTGCTTGACTTATGACAAGCCTGTTTTCAGCTCTACGAAAACGGCAAGGGTTCTTCAATGACTCGGAATACTAAAAGACTCGTTCAGTGGAACTTGAAAAAAGATTCAAGTATTAGGAAGCGTAAGTCAGTAGAAATGAAGTTGGTACTGCATTCGAGTCACCAACTTGACGGCTCGGTCTTTGCCACTGTAAGACTATTAGTGTGAGAGAATAAAACTGGAAAAGGTCAGAGTCAAGAAGTTGAAGGAAAGAGAAAGGAGGCATTTAAAAGGCGGAGGAGAAACTTCCGGGGCGAAAGATTCAAAAAAGCACAAAAAGGCAAAGATAGACTCCGAAGCAAATTAGGCTTCACAGACCGCACCGGACTGGTCTAATCATTTGAAACCCTGGTCACGGCGTGATGTTATATGCATTTTTCAATTTTCCTAGTATGCTTCGCGCTCAGCTCATCAAGCAGCAAAAAAATGTTTGTGTTTAAAAAAAAAAAAAAAAAAAAAAAAACAACAACAACAACAACAACAACAACAACTAATTTTTACGTTTTCTTCATTCTCTTTTTCCCGCTGTCACTTCAACCGTTTTGTCTTGTTTCTTTTTCACATTTTTTCTTGGCTTTGTCAAGCAATCTTACCTTGTTCTACCTGCAGAGTCTCTCCTCTTCTCTTCCGTCTTTCTCTACCTTTTCTCACTTACGTTTGTTCTCACACTTCCATTTAAGTTTGAAATTTGTCCCTGCGAATGGCAAGAATATTTGGTATTCCATGATCAAAAGTTGTTCAGTCGGAAAATTTGCTGTTAATGATATGCTACTGTAGCAGTAGAATGCTGCCTTGTGTAATAAACGCTACAGAAAGCTAGGCTCAATGCTGCTTGGTGTACTCAACGTTACAGACAGCTGGAGCCTGAGGTGGGCTCCTTGTAAGAGGCTGAGAATCTAGAAAATGAAGCTCAAGTCAGCCTAAGTCTGCCCTTACCGTCAGATAACAGCATGGTAAAACTCTAAAGCCATAAACACCTACCCACACCAGCTAAAACCTACCAGAAG
>WBZZ01000658.1:50000-52500 GCA_019918135.1 Paulinella micropora
GCATAGAACATTACTCTAGGAGCTTTATACCAATCAGCCCATGGAAAGGACCGATGGCCTATGTACTCCCTAATAATGATAATAATAATAATAATAATAATAATAATAATAATAATAATAATAATAATAATAATAATAATAATAATAATAGTGCTTCTCAGTCAATGGCGAATGCATTTCTGCACATGTGCCTCCATCGTCTCACCCACGAGGGGAGTACGAAGATTTGACGATAGCCTCTACTGACACCCCCGCAAGGCAGCTCCAAGCCTTCCAGACAGACCAATACTTTCAAAGAAAATATCCTTCGAAAATACTGGCACCGACGGGAATCGAACTGGCGACAGGTCCCAGATGGTAGACCTTAACCACTGGGAATAATAATAATAATAATAATAATAATAATAATAATAATAATAATAATAATAATAAAAGTAATAATAATAATAATAATAATAATAATAATAATAATAAATAATAATAATAATAATAATAATAATAATAATAATATTATTATTATTATTATTATTATTATTATTATTATTATTATTATTATTATTATTATTATTATTATTATTATTATTATTATCATGCGTGACCTTGAGGTCGAGCAATGACTGGCCCCAGGACCCCGCAGTCGAGCCCGTGTCAGTGTCTGTCACAGATAGATAGGCAGTTCGACAGCTTGTTAGCATCAGTGTCTGTCACAGATAGATAGGCAGTTCGACAGCTTGTTAGCATCAGTGTCTGTCACAGATATATAGGCAGTTCGACAGCTTGTTAGTGTCAGTGTCTGTCGCGGATAGATAGGCAGTTCGACAGCTTGTTAGTGTCAGTGTCTGTCACAGATAGATAGGCAGTTCGACAGCTTGTTAGTGTCAGTGTCTGTCACAGATAGATAGGCAGTTCGACAGCTTGTTAGTGTCAGTGTCTGTCACAGATAGATAGGCAGTTCGACAGCTTGTTAGCGTCAGTGTCTGTCACAGATAGATAGGCAGTTCGACAGCTTGTTAGTGTCAGTGTCTGTCACAGATAGATAGGCAGTTCGACAGCTTGTTAGTGCCAGTATCTGTCACAGATAGATAGGCAGTTCGATAGGTTATTAGATAGACAAGTAGGCAGGTAGAGAGATAGGCAGCTAGGTAGCTAGACAGCTAGCTAGCTAGCTAGATAGATAGATATATAGATAGATAGATAGATAGATAGATAGATAGATAGATAGGTAGATAGATAGGTACAGCCAACACACGGGCATGCATAAGAGAGAGAGAGAGAGAGAGAAAAAAAAAGAGAGAGAGAGAGAGAGAGAGAGAGAAAGAGAAAGAAAGAGAAAGAGAGAGAAAGAGAGAGAAAGAGAGAGAGAGAGAGAGGGAGAGAAAGAGAGAGAGAGAGAGAGAGAGAGAGAGAGGCAGTGGGCAGGTGCGCGCAGACGGGCTGGTTAGACATTTTGTCCAAATGGGCTGGGTTAGACTGGTTTGGTTTGGGGGCCGGGGGGGGGGGGGGGGGGAAAGGGGGTGGAGGGTGGGTGGGGGGGGGAGAGTTGGGGTGGGAACAGGGGTGGCATCAGCCAGGCCGGACAAAGAACGGCCAGTCGTTTGTCCAGCTAGTCGTGACTGGTTGAAATTACTGGCTCGTTGTGGTTATCACGAGCGCAAATGAGGAGCATTCACATTACAATACATTAAATTACATTACATTACATTACATTACATTCATTACATTACATTACATTACATTACATTACATTACATTACATTACAATACATTACATTACATTAGATGCTGCTGCTGTGGGAAGAGAGGAAACTGACCTATGAAGACATCCTGGTCATCCGGTATAGTACTAGTTATGTTATCTTGCAGAGCGTCTGACTTCTCGAGCACCGCGTTGTACCTACCGCAAAGCAAAAGGACTTATAGTACCAGCAGGGACGGTGGTGGTGGCGGTGATGGCATAGTTGCTGTTATTATTATTATTATTCTTATTATTATTATTATGGACACCGTGATAGCCCAGTGGTCAAGTTCTACCATCTGGGCCCTGTCGCCAGTTCGATTCCCGTCGGTGCCACCAGTATTTTCATTGAACAACCGGTCTATTTCTGGACCAGTATTTTCATTGAACATACCGGCCCGTCTGGAAGTGTTGGAACTGCCCTTGCGGGGGTGTCATTAGAGCTTATCGTCAATTCTTCGTACTCCCCTCACGGGTGAGACGATGGAGGCGCATGTGCAGAAATGCATCAGCCATTGACAGAGAAGCACTATTATTATTATTATTATTATTATTATTATTATTATTTAGGGAGTACATAGGCCATCGGTCCTTTCCATGGGCTGATTGGTATAAAGCTCCTAGAGTAATGTTCTATGCCGTCACTTCCTTTATTCCACCGATTGGTGTGGAGACTTTCCTTATGGAATGGAGGACTGGATGCACATGGCCTTTTGGCTCAGCAATTGGCAGGAGATACACTATTATTATTATTATTATTATTAT
>WBZZ01000658.1:77500-80000 GCA_019918135.1 Paulinella micropora
AAGGGCAGTTCCAACACTTCCAGACGGGCCGGTATGTTCAATGAAAATACTGGTCCAGACGGATCGGTATGTTCAATGAAAATACTGGTGGCACCGACGGGAATCGAACTGGCGACAGGGCCCAGATGGTAGAACTTGACCACTGGGCTATCACGGTGTCCAAATAGTAATAGTAATAATAATAATAATAATAGTGCTTCTCTGTCAATGGCTGATGCAAACCTGCACATGCGCCTCCATCGTCTCACCCGTGAGGGGAGTACGAAGAATTGACGATAGGCTCTAATGCCACCCCCGCACGGGCAGTTCCAACACTTCCAGACGGACCGGTATGTTCAATAAAAATACTGGTGGCACCGACGGGAATCGAACTGGCGACAGGGCCCAGATGGTAGAACTTGACCACTGGGCTATCACGGTGTCCAATAATAATAATAATAATAATAATAATAATAATAATAATAATAATAATAATAATAATAATAATAATAATAATAATAATAATAATAATAATAATAATAATAATAATAATTATAATAATAATAATAATAATAATAATAATAATAATAATAATAATAATAATAGTGCTTCTCTGTCAATGGCTGATGCATTTCTGCACATGCGCCTCCATCGTCTCACCCGTGAGGGGAGTACGAAGAATTGACGATAAGCTCTAATGACACCCCCGCAAGGGCAGTTCCAACACTTCCAGACGGGCCGGTATGTTCAATGAAAATACTGGTCCAGAAATAGACCGGTATGTTCAATGAAAATACTGGTGGCACCGACGGGAATCGAACTGGCGACAGGGCTCAGATGGTAGAACTTGACCACTGGGCTATCACGGTATCCATAATAATAATAATAATAATAATAATAATAATAATAATACTATATCTGAGGCGTACTGATGCAGCTAATGGCATATCCTCAACGGACATAAGCCTCCAATACCCTTGTTCGAGGTCCTCCACCCCCCCGTGTCAGTCTCTCGCCTGATGATCGGGGCCACCGATGGAGCTCCTGAGGGCAAGACTGCACTAAGCCGAGGTTATTCCGCAGTCCCAGCAACCTCTTGCAAGACGTCACCGAATGTGCAAGTGCATACACCAAGCGCGGTTGCTAGAGCTGCCTCGAAACCCCACCCATAACAATCTGGTGTCTGCTGGGTCCTGGGCTATCAACCAGCATATGCGGAGTTTAAGATCTTTTACGCGCGCAACGACCCTCCTCCCCAGCATCTACCACCAAAGGGTTATGAGTTGGCGTCACAGTTTAACGCCTTGAGGCCATTGGGCTGGAACTCTGTTTAGCAAGTGTGACTAGGTTTTTTCATCGGGATTTCCCTCAAATATGTCACAGTCAACACTCCAAAATAATAATAATAATAACGATAATAATAATAAACAATAATAATAATAATACTTCCTCTAAGGCATACTGATGCAGCTGATGGCACGATCCGTTTCCAGACATGAGCCTCCATGCCCTTGTTCGAGGTGCTCCATCCCCACCTAGTCAGTCTCTCGACTGATTATAGGGGCCACCGATGGAGCTCCTGAGGGCAAGACTACACTAAGCCGAGGTTATTCCGCAGTCTCAACAACCTCTTGCAAAACGTTGCCGCATGTGCAAGTGCGTACACCAAGCATGGTTGCTAGAACTACCTCAAAACCCCACCCATAACAATTTGGTATCCGCTGGGTCCACGGGCTATCAACCGGCATAGCGGAGTTTAAGATCTTCGACAGGCGCCCAACGACCCTCCTCGCCAGCATCATCCACCAAATGGTTTTGAGTTGGCATCACAGTTTAACGCCGTAAGGCCATTGGGCTGGAGCTCTGATAAACAAGCGTGAATAAGTTTTTATCATCAGGTGTTACCCTCAAATATATCACAGTTAACACTCCGAGAAGAAAGATATACTTCCTCTAAGGCATACTGATGCAGCTGATGGCACGATCCGTTTCCGGACATGAGCCTCTATGCCCTTGTTCGAGGTGCTCCATCCCCAGCTAGTCAGTCTCTCGACTGATTATAGGGGCCACCGATGGAGCTCGTGAGGGCAAGACTACACTAAGCCGAGGTTATTCCGCAGTCTCAACAACCTCTTGCAAAACGTTGCCGCATGTGCAAGTGCGTACACCAAGTATGGTTGCTAGAACTACCTCAAAACCCCACCCATAACAATTTGGTATCCGCTGGGTCCACGGGCTATCAACCGGCATAGAGGAGTTTAAGATCTTCGACAAGCGCCCAACGACCGTCCTTCCCAGCATCATCCACCAAATGGTTTTGAGTTGGCATCACAGTTTAACGCCGTAAGGCCATTGGGCTGAATAATAATAATAATAATAATAATAATAATAATAATAATAATAATAATAATAATAGTAACAATAATAATAGTAACAATAATAGTGCTTCTCAGTCAATGGCGAATGCATTTCTGCAAATGTGCCTCCATCGTCTCACCCGCGAGGGGAGTACGAAGATTTA
>WBZZ01000658.1:85000-87500 GCA_019918135.1 Paulinella micropora
AGAGAGAGAGAGAGAGAGAGAGAGAGAGAGGGAGAGAGAGAGAGAGAGAGAGAGAGAGAGTCCCAATAGCATTGTGGTTGCTGGCCTGGGGTGGCTCCCCCCGCACCCGAAACCCGACTTTTAAGGTAGTGTAGAATAGGCTAGAAAGGAGAGGCTAGGAGCCCTGACCTTCGAGGAGGCCGTCTTTGTACACAGTCACCTCGGAAGCTACTAACTGAGACAGACGAATATAATACATACATATGATATGAATCAATATGATATAATGTGATATGATGTGATATGGTAAATGATAAATGATAAATTATATGTATACATACATACATACATACATACATATATATATATATGTAATATATATTTATACATATACATATAGATGTATATATATAAAGATAATAATTAATATATTTATACATATATATATATATTATATATAAAGCCACCAGCCTATTTCTTTCATTGAAAACAACAAACCAACCAAGATGGTTGCAGGCAGACCTCCCACAGGTTTCGAGGCATGCTTACGTGTCCGCGAAATGCAATACGTACAAATGAATTGATATGATATGATATAATATGATATGATATGATATGATATGATATGATATGATATGATATGATATGACATGATATGACATGATATGATATGATGTGATATGATGATATGATATGATATGATGTGATATGATATGTGATATATGATATGATATGATATGATATGATGATGATATGATATGATATGATATGATATATGATATGATATATGATATGATATATGATATGATATATGATATGATATGATATATGATATGATATTATAATATGATATATGATATGATATATGATATGATATATGATATGATATATGATATGATATATGATATGATATATGATATGATATATGATATGATATATGATATGATATATGATATGATATATGATATGATATATGATATGATATATGATATGATATATGATATGATATATGATATGATATATGATATGATATATGATATGATATATGATATGATATATGATATGATATATGATATGATATATGATATGATATATGATATGATATATGATATGATATATGATATGATATATGATATGATATATGATATGATATATGATATGATATATGATATGATATATGATATGATATATGATATGATATATGATATGATATATGATATGATATATGATATGATATATGATATGATATATGATATGATATGATATGATATGATATGATATGATATATGATATGATATGATATGATATATGATATGATATGATATGATATGATATGATATGATATGATATGATATGATATGATATGATATGATATGATATGATATGATATGATATGATATGATATGATATGATATGATATGATATGATATGATATGATATGATATGATATGATATGATATGATATGATATGATATGATATGATATGATATGATATGATATGATATGATATGATATATGATATGATATATGATATGATATATGATATGATATGCGATGGGTGTGTGACCTTCCACGCCTTTGCGGGGCGTGCTTGCTCTCTTTGCTGGCTCGGCCACTGCGGCTTCAAAGGTTCCGGTCGGCCCTCCTTTCGCAACTGCCGCCCGAACGAGCCCTCTGCTTGCATGGCCTGCAGATACAGTAAGGTCAAATGAAGAATTTCGACCAGTGAAAATTTTTCGGTCACCCTGGTTTTTCACCGCAAAATACAGTGTCTAAGATTTTTGGTCAAAAGTTGAGGCGGCCGAAATTTTTCACCTGTCCTTACATCATGCATACATACATACATGCATACATACATACAGACAGACATACATGGCATATATGCATACGTACATACATACATACATACATATGTACGTACATACATACATACATACATATATACATACATACATACAAATATACCTGCAGATAGCGTTGCGCGGTCGACAAGGCGGCCTCCTGCTCACATTCTACAACGGGCAGAGAGATGGAGATAGAAATAGAGATAGAGATTCATATATACATATGTATATATATGTATATATATATAGAGAGAGAGAGTGATATATATATATATATATATATAGAGAGAGAGAGAGAGAGAGAGAGATTGAGATTGAGATTGAGATTGAGATTGAGATTGAGATTGAGATAGAGATAGAGATAGAGATAGAGATAGAGATAGAGATAGAGATAGAGATAGAGATAGAGGTAGAGGTAGAGGTAGAGGTAGAGGTAGAGATAGAGATAGAGATAGAGATAGAGATAGAGATATAGAGATATAGAGATACAAACAGAGATAGAGATAGAGATGGAGGAAGACAGGAAGGTAGGAAGTTAGGTATAAAGATAGGATCTTTGGACCAACTGGGCAGCAAGGTAGGTACGTAGGTAGGTAGGTAGGTAGGTTGGTAGGTAGGTAGGTAGGTAGGTAGGTAGACATGTATATCGGGTTGAGGGTCACTGAAAAGACTTGGTA
>WBZZ01000658.1:137500-140000 GCA_019918135.1 Paulinella micropora
GCCGGCCCGTTTTTATCCTTGCCGAAAAAGGCCACAGGTTTTTTACTTTTGTAAAAAAGAAAATTCCAGTAACTTTTCCGGTACTTTATTACTGTAAGTGGTGAAAGGCGCAGGGGGGGTGTGTGACTTAATGCACTTTTTGGTGAGTCTAGTTAAAATTAAGTCGCACCCCCTGAGGATGTTGATATAGGGTAGGGTGCGACTAAAAACCTGCTTTTTTTTTGTCTAGTCGAAATTAAGTCGCACCCCCCCCTGCGATTTTTCACCAAACCTTGCTGTAAGCTGCGACTTTTCACCAAACCTTACGGTAGCTTGCGTGCCGTTTTCCTAAAACGAGACATTCATCCGCTTTTTTCGATTCCCGTTTCTGTCGTTGTAAGGGTACTTATCTTCTGTTGTCCTGTTATCAAACCTATTTTCCTTCTATTCTTTCGACGTACCTATGTTATGTTATGTGATATAGATGACTTCCCAGTCTTCCACAGCAGAGCTCTGGCAAGCCTGGGTCAGTCTGGTCCTGCTCCTCTTAATGGTCTCTGCCTCCTCATCATCATCCTCCTCCTCCTCCTCGTCTTCTTCTTCTTCTTCTTCTTCTTCTTCTTCTTCTTCTTCTTCTTCCTTCCTTCCTTCCTTCCTTTAGGAGTATCTGTTTTTCTTATTCAGCTAACGGGAAAAACTCTTCTTCTTCTTCTTCTTTGCCTTTGCCTTTAATTTAATGAAGTTACTTTTACAAGTGACCTCTGGTCATCCATACAAATCGTTAGCCCGAAGGCCATTGATTTAACTAGGACGGTGACCCTTATAATATTAATATTAAAAATTATTAAAGTAACGTTGTAATATATTATAATAATAATAATAATAATAATATTCTTCTTCTTCATCCTCCTTCTTCTTCTTCTTCTTTCTTCTTCTTTTTCTTCTTCTTCTTCTTCTTCTTCTTCTTCTTCTGCTTCTTCTTTGCCTTTGCCTTTGATTTAATGAAGTTACTTTTACAAGTGACCTCTGGTCATCCATACAAATCGTTAGCCCGAAGGCCATTCTTCTTCTTCTTCTCCTCCTCCTCCTCCTTCTTCCCGTCCTCCTCGTTCTTTTTCTTCTTCTTATTCTCCTCCTCCTCCTCCTCCTCCTTCTTCTTCTTCTGCTCTCTCTCTCTTTTTTTTTTCCAATTGAACGGTTTTATTGAATGTTATTCAAGGAGGTACAAAAAGAAATAAAATCAGTCAATCAGGTACTAGTAAGTAAGAAGAAGAGATCCTAAGTCAAGCGAGAAGAGAATAAAGAAAGCCACCGCGGCCGCATACAAGGAGAACCGCATACAAAGAGACAGATAGACAACCAAGAAGGCATATAAGCAAAAGGAGAAGCAAGGCAGTTAGGACATGAGGAAAAGGAAGCACAGTCAGCAGACTAGACTAGCAGAAAGGGCGCAAGTCTAATCAGTTGACGGTCAGCGAGACAGCCCTTAGGGAGAATAATGCTGCACGTTACGTCATACACTTACACCCGGAGACTTGTAATCAAGAAGGTGAGTGCAGGGCGCAACATGGCTCGACGTTAGGAGACGCGAATAGTGCCGAGTGCTGCATTAAGCCCTTAAGGACAGGCCCACGCCTGACAACCTTTCAGACATGCAACACTCAGCCAGTCGAGCCAAAGCGCTCCGCACTCACCCCCTCACCACCCATACAAACAGGATATATCCCCCCATACTAGAAAAAACAAAGGAGCAAGCACATAAGCAATCAAGCAGGCAAGCAACTAAGCAAAGGCAAGCGGACAGAAAGAAGGAACAAGAGAGAGGCAGAGAGATGATAGGAGGCAAAAGGAGAAAAGGAAAAGAGAGAAGATAAGAGAACAGAGAAAAGGAGAGCAGGAAAAGGAGAGAGAGAGAGAGAGAGAAAAGAATAACTAGAATAAAAACCGTTCAATTGAAAAGAATATATATACATATTTATATTTAGATGTGCAAAGTGCATCTATACATACATACATACATACACATATATATACATTATGTATACATATATATATATGATCATTCATGTATAAACGACCTGTCCATTCGTATATTA
The DNA here is from genome assembly GCA_019918135.1 of Paulinella micropora. Classification (NCBI taxonomy): domain Eukaryota; phylum Cercozoa; class Imbricatea; order Euglyphida; family Paulinellidae; genus Paulinella; species Paulinella micropora. The sequence goes on from WBZZ01000658.1 coordinate 139,576, forward strand.
AATATAAGCACTAAAAACACATAAAACATACACGGGAAAACAGAAAACACACTATATATATATATATATATATATATATGTATATGTATATGTATGTATATATATAAAGGAAGGAGAGGAAAAAGAAGAAAGAGGTGGCGAACAGTGTGGGACTCTGTATTATAATACCACTCTGTATTACAATACCCACTAAAAGAAAAAAGCCCCCTAAAAAACTCCAGTGGAGAAAAAGAAGGCGACCCCAAAAAAAGAAAAATGCCTTACGCACGAACGCCAGTTAGTGACACAATGCCCAAGGTAAGGAGAAGACAGGGAGAGAAAAGAGAGAGAGAGAGAGAGAGAGAGAGAGAGAGAGAGTGAGGGAGAGAAAGAGAGAGAGAGAGAGAGAGACAGAGAGACAGAGAGAGAGAGATAATGGTTCCAAG
>WBZZ01000658.1:147500-157500 GCA_019918135.1 Paulinella micropora
CTTTTTTTGTGTTTTGTTTTTCTCTATTGCCTGAACCAGGAGGAGTTGGGGGTTCATACTTGCAGGATGTCAAGCCCCAGGGTCATTTTCGATGTTTATATGGTTTATTTGGAATCCGCTGCCATATGCGTACCCTGTCGCATGCGAAACGGGGTGCGGGGGGCCACTGCACCCCCCCCCCCCCCCGGGGGAACCCCAGCACCGCAATATGTGTACCGCAAGCAATTCAGCCGGCTTTTGGTACATTTCGGCATTGTGGCATTCAGGACAAACGCCTAACGCAATTATTTCTGAAATTTTGTTGTTTGGTATCTTTGGAAAGTAGACAATTTATATATGTATAGGTCATATATATATATATATTATATATATATATTACCTTGTGTCTGTGTATGTGTGTGCGTGTGTGTGTGTTTTTTTTTTTCGTCTGTTTGTTTGTTTTTGTTTTTCTCAAATGCGGGAACCAGAGGACTTATACTTGAAGGATGTCAAGCCCCAGACTCGTTGTTGATGTTTATATGGTTTTAGTGGAATTCATGCAAATATTTGCGTTAGGGATAGCCGTGAAAAGGCGAAAATTTCTATTGTTTTGGCAGTATTGCCGGCACATTCCCCCGCAATATGCGTACCCTGTCGACTGGGATAGGGGGATCCGGGGGGCCGTTCCCCCGGAAACCCGCAGTCCCGCAATATGTGTACTCGCCAAAGCCATGGTCACCGAATCCATGGTCACCGAAGCATTGTTTCGGTGACCATGGTTTTGGTGATTTCTTGTTGTTGTTGATGTCATTGTTTGTGTTTTTGTTGTTGTTTGGATTTCGTTCCATCTACTGTACATGACCATGTCGTCGGCGAAGCCATGGTCACCGAAGCCATAGTTTTTTCTTTTCTTTTTAAGCGAAGGGGGGGGGGGGGGGGGGGGGGGGGGGGGTGCGAAGCGCACCGCAAACCATCGTTTCAGGTGCTGGCGCAGCCCCTGGCCATTATTATTATTATTATTATTATTATTGGACACCGTGATAGCCCAGTGGTCAAGTTCTACCATCTGGGCCCTGTCGCCAGTTCGATTCCCGTCGGTGCCACCAGTATTTTCATTGAACATACCGGTCCGTCTGGACAAGTATTTTCATTGAACATACCGGTCCGTCTGGAAGTGTTGGAACTGCCCTTGCGGGGGTGTCATTACAGCCTATCGTCAATTCTTCGTACTCCCCTCACGGGTGAGACGATGGAGGCGCATGTGCAGAAATGCATCAGCCATTGACACAGAAGCACTATTATTATTATTATTATTATTATTATTATTATTATTATTATTATTATTATTATTATTATTATTATTATTATTATTATTATTGCTGTTACTAGTGGCACCGCGATAGCCCAGTGGTTAAGGTCTACCATCTGGGACCTGTCGCCAGTTCGATTCCCGTCGGTGCCAGTATTTTCAAAGGATATTTTCTTTGAAAGTATTGGTCTGTCTGGAAGGCTTGGAGCTGCCTTGCGGGGGTGTCAGTAGAGCCTATCGTCAAATCTTCGTACTCCCCTCGCGGTTGAGACGATGGAGGCACATGTGCAGAAATGCATTCGCCATTGACTGAGAAGCACTATTACTATTACTATTATTATTACTATTATTATTATTATTATTATTATTATTATCATTATTATGGACACCGTGATAGCCCAGTGGTCAAGTTCTACCATCTGGGCCCTGTCGCCAGTTCGATTCCAGTCGGTGCCACCAGTATTTTCATTGAACATACTGGTCCGCCTGGACCAGTATTTTCATTGAACATACCGGTCCGTCTGGAAGTGTTGGAACTGCCCTTGTGGGGGTGTCATTAGAGCCTATCGTCAATTCTTCGTACTCCCCTCACGGGTGAGACGATGGAGGCGCATGTGCAGATTTGCATCAGCCATTGACAGAGAAGCACTATTACTATTACTATTATTATTGCTACTATTATTACTATTACTATTTGGACACCGTGATAGCCCAGTGGTCAAGTTCTACCATCTGGGCCCTGTCGCCAGTTCGATTCCCGTCGGTGCCACCCGTATTTTCATTGAACATACCGGTCCGTCTGGAAGTGTTGGAACTGCCCGTGCGGGGGTGTCATTAGAGCCTATCGTCAATTCTTCGTACTCCCCTCACGGGTGAGACGATGGAGGCGCATGTGCAGATTTGCATCAGCCATTGACAGAGAAGCACTATTACTATTACTATTATTATTATTATTATTATTATTATTATTATTATTATTATTATTATTGTTATCGTTATTGTTATTGTTATGGTTGTTGTTACTGTTATCGTTAGTGTTATTGTTATTGTTATTGTTATTGTTGTTGTTGTTATTATTATTATTATTATTATTATTATTATTATTGTTATTATTATTACTATTATTATTATTATTATTATTATTATTATTATATTATTATTGCCCAGTGGTCAAGTTCTACCATCTGGGCCCTGTCGCCAGTTCGATTCCCGTCGGTGCCACCAGTATTTTCATTGAACATACCGGTCTATTTCTGGACCAGTATTTTCATTGAACATACCGGCCCGTCTGGAAGTGTTGGAACTGCCCTTGCGGGGGTGTCATTAGAGCTTATCGTCAATTCTTCGTACTCCCCTCACGGCTGAGACGATGGAGGCGCATGTGCAGAAATGCATCAGCCATTGACAGAGAAGCACTATTATTATATTATTATTATTATTATTATTGTTATTATTATTATCATTATTATTATTATTATTATTATTATTATTATTATTATTATTATCATTATTATTATTATTATCATTATTATTATCATTATTATTACTATTACTACTAATTGTTACTATTATTATTATTATTATTATTATTATTATTATTATTATTATTATTATTATTGTTATTATTATTATTATTATTATTATTATCATTATTATTATTATTATCATTATTATTAACGTATTTTCATGTATCAGTTAGCTGCCGATCTCGATGTCACCTACCCCACGCCCTCCTCCAACAACCTCTCCTCTCTCCCTTCGTCTCTCCTTCCCCTTCTTCATTTATCGCTTCCCTTGTGTGTATCAGGTGAGTCCGGCCAAGATGCTGATGCCATTGTCCTTCATGTCGATGCTGGGCGGTACATGCACCCTAATTGGCACCTCCACCAACCTCGTCGTAGTAGGTATGTATGTATGTATGTATTTATGTATGTATGTATGTATGTATGTATGTTATGTATGTATGTATGTACGTATGTATGTATGTATGTATGTATGTATGTGTGTGTATGTGTGTATGTATGCATGTATGTATTTATGTATGTCATGTCATCTATGTATACGTATATATGCATGTATGTATGTTTATGTTCAAGGGCTGGCACAACATGCCGACCCCGACTTCCACATGGGCATGTTCGACCTGGCCGTGCTGGGCCTGCCGGTCTATTTGGCCGGCCTGTTGTACATTGTGTTGTGCGCCAAGTACCTGCTGCCGGACACCAAGCCGGTCAGCGAGGTGCTTCAAGACACCACGCAATACCTGGTACACATATAGACCTACATACATACCTACATACATAAATGCATTTATACATACCTGCGCAGGTCTCGCTTACGCTTCAGAAAGGCTCTTCCATCATACCTACATACATACCTACCTACCTGCGCAGGTCTCGCTTACGCTTCAGAAAGGCTCTCCCATGGCGACTCGCACCATCGCTGAGGCCGGCCTACGCCGTCTTGAGAACGTCTTCTTGGTGCAGATCGAGCGACGCTCCGAGCACATCGCCGCGCCCGCGCCCAGCACCGTCTCTTCCTTCCTTCCTTCCTTACTTACTTACTTACTTACTTACTTACTTACTTACTTACTTACTTACTACTTACTTACTCAACTTACTTACTTACTTACTTACTCACTCAACTTACTCACTTACTTACTTACTTACTTACTTACTTACTTACTTACTTACTTACTTGCTTACTTACTTCCATGAAATGACTTGCAGGTGTGTGGCTGCCATAACAAGTAAGAACCACTTTCATCTATCTATCTATCTATCTATCTATCTATCCATCTATCTATCCATCCATCTATCCATCTATCTCTCAGGTCTTGCAGGAGGGTGATCGGCTGACCTTTGCCGGGAAGATCGATGCGGCCACCATTGGAAAGCTGTCCGCCATGATCGGGCTGCAAGGCCAGGAAGGAGGCGAAGACGGGGTGGGGCGAGGTACTAGCTAGCTCCTTAGAAAGTTCGTTATTCAGAAAATATTAATTATTGCCTTTTTTTCATCCATATCGTTGTTTTTTACATTCTATCTATCGGGCTGCAGAGCGAGGGAGGAGGCGAAGACTGGGTGGGCCGATGTAGCTAGCTAGCTAGCTATCAGGCTGCAGAGCGAGGGAGGAGGCGGAGACTGGGTGGGGCGAGGTGTAGCTAGCTAGCTAGCTATCAGGCTGCAGAGCGAGGGAGGAGGCGGAGACGGGGTGGGGCGAGGTGTAGCTAGCTAGCTAGCCATCGGTCTGCAGAGCGAGGGAGTATCTATTCTATCTATCTATCTAAGATATCTATCTATCTATCTATCTGTCCATTTATCCATCTATCCATCCATCCATCCATCTATCTATCCATCTATCCATCCATCCATCAACCCATCTACACCATCTACCTATCTGTTTGCGAAGGGCTGAATTTCGAGCGCTCGTTCGAGCCTAATTTCCCTGCACTGTTCAGCGTGGTTGTGGGCATGCAGAGCCCGATCAACGGCTATTCGGTCCACCAAGAGAGAGGGAAAGGAGAGAAAGAGGCGAGGAGAGTCAGGAGGGAAGGAGGGAAGCAGGGAATGAGGGCACGGGCGGAAGAGCAGTGTCAGGGCTCTGCTGTTGAGCGTGGGAGTGGGCGTGCCGAGGCTAGTCGCTTGAAATGGCCAGAGAAGAAGAGGGAGGAATGGAGGGAGGGAAGGAAGGATGGGCGAAGAGAGAGAGAGAGAGAGAGAGAGAGAGAGAGAGAGAGAGAGAGAGAGAGAGAAGAGAGAGAGAGAAAGAAAGAGAGAGAGAGAGAGAGAGAGAGAGAGAGAGAGAGAGAGAGAAGGAGTGCAGTCTCAGGGCAATGCGACTATGTCAGCCCACTAATGGCTGCTTGGTCCCATACCAAGACACAGAAAGAGTGACTTCGAAGGAGAGAATGGTAACAGAATTGAGCGAGAGAGATGGGAGGACAGAAGGAAAGAAGGGGGAAAGGAGCAAGGAAAAGAAAGGAAGAAGTGAAAATAATAATTTAAGAATTTAAGAAGGAAAGAAGACAAGAGAACGAAAGAAGACAAGAGAACGAAAGAAAAAAGAAAGGAATGAATGAAGGAAGAAAGGAAGAAAGAAAGGAGAGGGTAGAGAGGCAGGCAGGGATAGGGAATCGTTTGGTGCACTTGTATGCTTTGTGTTTCTGCTTCAACATCAACAACAAAAACAACAACAGTACTGCCATTACATCCCTCACTGCTGCCATTATCCCTCACTGCTGCCATATTGTCCTTCAATGCTGCCATTATGCTCCTTCTCTCGGTAACGTGTAAAGATTCTGCTGCTGCTGCTTCTGCTGTACTGATGCTTCTGCTTCTATTGTATTGCTCTACACACATATGCACATACATACATACGTATATACATACATACATAGATACATAGATACATGCATGCATGCTGCCGCTGCTGCTCACAGGTGAAGCAAGTGAAGTTTCGTTCTCGCTTCAATGCAGCCATCATTGCCGTTATCCGACATGGTCTCTCTCCAGAATACATAGATAGATAGATAGATAGATAGATAGATAGATAGATAGATAGATAGATAGATAGATAGATAGATAGAGATAGATAGATAGATAGATAGATAGATAGATAGATAGATAGATAGATAGATAGATAGATAGATAGATAGATAGATAGATAGATAGATAGATAGATAGATAGATAGATAGATAGATAGATAGATAGATAGATAGATAGATAGAGATAGATAGATAGATACAGAGAGAGAGACAGAGAGGGGGGGGGGGGGGGAGAGAGAGACAGAGAGAGAGAGAGATAGGTAGGTAGGTAGGTAGGTAGGTAGGTAGGTATTACCGAAGAGGTAGATAGGTATGTACGAAGGGAGGTAAAGAGGTAGGGAGGTAGAGAGGTAGAGAGAGGTATATATATATATGCATATATATATATAGATATATATATATATATAGAGAGAGAGAGAGAGAGCGAGAGAGAGAGAGAGACATAGAGAGAGAGAGGGAGAGAGAAAGAGAGAGAAAGAGAGAGAGAGAGAGAGAGAGAGAGAAAGAGAAAGAGACAGAGAGAGAGAGAGAGAGAAAGAGAGAGAGAGAGAGACAGAGAGACAGAAAGAGAGATATACAACGAGTGAGAAAAAGAGATAGAGAAAGAAATAGATAGATAGCTAGATAGATTGACAGATAGATAGATAGATAGATAGATAGATAGATAGATAGATAGATAGATAGATAGATAGATAGATAGATAGATAGATAGATAGATAGATAGATAGATAGATTGTATGTATGTGTATATGCACGTGTGTCAAATAGGCAGGCGGTTGAATGAAAATATTGGAGAAGCGCAGGTCATTGTTTGTGTATATATGCCTTCTGTGTGTGTGTGTGTTTGTGTAAAGGCAGAGAGAGTGGGGGAAGAGGGGGGGGGGGGGGGGTTATGATAGATAGATACATAGATAGATAGATAGATAGATAGATAGATAGATAGATAGATAGATAGATAGATAGATAGATAGATAGATAGATAGATAGATAGATAGATAGATGAGATATCGACTAATGTCAGAAAAAAGGAGCTTCTGATTTCGTCAACCAAGGAAGTCTGTGGGCAAAGTATTTACCCGATGCCCAGCTAAGCCGTGATGTTTGCACGAAAGGGACTAATACAGGCGATACCAGAAGAGCTCTCTCGACAGCATGTCTCAGCGAGAGCTCAAACCTCCCTAGTACCAGTCGGGGCCAGGGCTCGTTCCATAAGCGCCCCTTGCAGAACAAGCTCCCACCTCCATTACAGAGGAGTAAGCAGATGGAATTTCGAGACTGTGGTGACAGTCTAGCATAGACCGACAGAGCACTGTGGGTTTATTCCGGGCTCAACAAGCGAGAAAGGGCACCCTGAGGGAACAGGATTGTGCTTCCCGACGCTATTTCGGCATGTGACTTAAAGGCGTATGGCTAGGCACACATAGGGGCCACCCCACTACGGGCCCAGCACTCCCACACCATCCCCTAGTTCTCTGTCTGTCTGTCAGATAGATAGATAGATAGATAGATAGATAGATAGATAGATAGATAGATAGATAGATAGATAGATAGAGAGAGAGAGAGAACAGGGGGGGGGGGGGGGGGGGGGGGCGAAAACAATTTCGGTGTCTAAATGTTTTCTGTCTCTTTGCGCGTCTGTGGCCAGATTAAGGGAGGTGACACGTTGATATTGATGACCACGAACCAATTCAAAAAAACGCGTGGTCACTGATCTATCTATCTATTTATCTATCTATTTATCTATCTATCTATCTATCTATCTACCTATCTATCTATCCGCCAATCCATCCATCCATCTATCCGTCTTCTGTCTTATCTACCTACCTATATATCTGTCTATCTCTTGACATGTACAGGTGCGGAGCTTTACTTCTCGCGCATCACATCCATCTTCTGTTTTATCTACCAATCTGTCTGTCTATCTTTTGACATGTTACAGGTGTTGAGCTTTACTTCTCGCACATCCGACAACTCACGCAGGACCATGGCGAGGTGCACATCTCTCTCTCTCTCTCTCTCTCTTTCTTTCTTTTTCTTTTTATCCATATATCTATCTCTTCTCGCAAATCCGAAAAAACACGCAGGACCATGTCGAGGTCCACCTCTCTCTCCCTCTTCCTCTCTTTCTCTCTTTCTCGCTTTCTCTTTTTATCTATCTATCTATCTCTTCTCACACATCCGACAACTCACCCAGGACCATGGCGAGGTCCACACCTCTCTCTTCCTCTGTTTTACTATCTATCTATCCTATCCAACTATCTATCTTATCTATCTATCTATCTATCTATCTATCTGTCTGTCTGTCTGTCTGTCTGTTTGTCTTTATATATTATTTATAACATCTATCTATCTATCTATCTATCTATCTATATATCCATATATCTATCTATCTATGTATCTATGCATATATCTATCTATCTATCTATTTATCTGGTCTATGCTAGACTGTCACCACAGGCTCAAAACTCTATCTGCTTACTGGGTCCTCTGTAATGGAGGTGGGAACTCGTTCTGCAAGGGGCGCTTATGGAACGAGCCCTGGCCCCGCCTGGTACTAGGGAGGTTGAGCTCTCGCTGAGACATGCTGTCGAGAGAGCTCGTCTGGTATCGCCTGTATTAGTCCCTTCCGTGCAAACATCACGGCTTAGCTGGGCATCGTGTTAATACTTTGCCCACAGAATTCCTTGGTTGACGAAATCAGAAGCTCTTTTTTTCTGACATTAGTCGATATCTCATCTATCTATCTCTTTCTCCGGACAAAGGCCTAGACTTGAACAGGACGCGAGCAGCGCTATCTATTCTCTCTCTCTCTCTCTCTCTCTCTCTCTCTCTCTCTCTCTCTCTCTTTCTCAGGATAAAGACTTGGACGTGAAGAGTGGCATGGAGGCTGAAGACGCGAGTGGGCCGGCCGGAGGCGCCGCGGCCAGGGCAGTGGCACTCCTCAGCAAACGAGCAGTAGCTCGCGTACTCTCTCCCTCTCTCTCTCTCTCTCTCTCTCTCTCTCTCACACACACACACACACACACACACACACTCTCGCTCTTGCATAAAATACACCACCTCTATATGTATGTGTGCGTTCATGAGTGCAGTTTAAGATGGTGTTATCTGCTGTGACGGCGGTCGCCATGGTGGCCGTGGTTGCCATCAAACCCGAAATATCTTTGCTGCTTGCCGGCCTGGTGCGAAATACATCCCTCAACGCACACATGACATGTATTATACAGTAGCGAAATATACATCCCTCAACGCACGCATTGCATGTATCATACAATATACATTCCATGTACACATCGCACACTTTACATACAATAGTTGATAGTTACACATCATCATCAACCCCGAAATATCACTTCTGCTCGCGGGCTTGGTGTGACTGATGTACAAAACACACCTTTTACAGACATTGCATACATTGTTTGCAGCCTTCAGCATCAATACTAGGCCGTCCTGTTTCGTCTCCTCGACAGATGGTTCCTTTCACGATGCGAGAGCAAACTGACTGGCGAGGTTGGCAGAGCAGGCAGTACTTTCCCCTTACTGTCCTGCCGTAACCTTGCCGAACAAACAAGAATGTATGTATGCATGTATGTATGTATGTATGCATGTATATGCCTGGACGCATATGTATACATGCATGTCTGTAATCGAGCTCGTATTATCGTTCTCTCTCTCTCTCTCTCTCTCTCTCTCTCTCTCTTTCCCTCCTCTCTCTATCTCTCTCTCTCTCTCTCTCCTTTTTTCCCTGCCGCAGGTGGCGTGTGCCGTCCTGCTCTTCGCGCGCTGCTTAACCCCGCAAGATGGTTTTTCCTCACACAGCCTTTTTGCCCTTCTCTGATTGTTTTTATTTCATCATTTCTTTCTTTCTCTGCTTGTTTTTGTTTCATTCGCCTGCCTGCCCCTCCTTCCCCCCCCCCCTCCCTCCCTCCTTGCCCAACACACACACTCACACCGTTATTCTCTCTCGTGTGCTCTCTAACTCTCTATATTTTTATATGTATTATAAATGCATTTACCTGAAGTACCTATGTATAAATGTGTAATATTGCGGGAAGTTTTCCAGCTGATGTGGTGATCTTCCCGTGCATTTATTTTGTTATGAGTGTCTACTATCTATCTATCTATCTATCTATCTATCTATTTATGCATGCCTTTGTCTCCGGATAT
>WBZZ01000658.1:170000-223818 GCA_019918135.1 Paulinella micropora
AATGCTTCCCGTCGTTAACCAGCAACCGGTGCGTACCCCTCTTACCGGTCGTCGACTTCTCACAACGCAGAATTTAACAATAATGACAATTCCCGGCCCGCCAGTCCAACTCAGTAACGAAGTCAAAAAGATATACCTTGAGCCCAGAACTTATGATTCAACAGTGTCACAGTGACAGAGTCTCAGCCCTACTCACTGCTGCGTAACCGTACTGATATGAGTAAAAGTGGTAATGGTAAAAAGCTGGTGCCACCAGTACTACGTGACCAGGATAAGTACCGTCCTAAAATTGACTGTACCATAAGTTAACAACTAATAACTTTCATTATACCGCAACCGTGACTTGAACATTAACGACTCAGTGACTACTAACGGGATAATTCAACAAGTAATAATGGACATAACCGTCTGAGGAGACAGGGTCTAATTAATATTCAATGTTCTCCCGGGCCTTAATTAAACTCCCTTACGAGTCAATGTCCCACCTAGATCCGTTTATAACAACTGTAGCAAGTGAACAAACAAAGCGCAAGTGAGCTACCCTACGTCTCCAGGACCTGTGGAGTTTGGCCAAATAGCTACACTGTAACTATAAAGAGCAGTCACTCAGTATCGATAGTACACTGAATAATAAGACTAAATAAGCAAGTGCGCTACTATGATCCTACGTCTCATGTGAAGTTCGGCAATATAGACGCACAATCATTAAAACCTATACCCTTGCTATCGGGAATCAGATGCTGCCTTGTTGTTGCTGGCGGACTCGGCAACGCGCTCCCCTGTGTATGCCCCCAGCTCTCCTACCGCCGACTGCAGCGTCGCCAGACCTCTGGAGAAGAAGCGGTACGACTGGGACAAGATTGCGCAGGCCACGGAGGCAAAGTGCCCCGGCTGCCTTCTGCGCATAGCGGCAGACGGCTGCCACCGCTGCGTCAGCTGCGACCGTGCCACCCACCCGTTCGACGCCTGCTCAATGGCCATCGGCGAGAAGGGCCATGGGCAGGCGCGCATGTGTCTGCCTTGCAACCAGGTTCAGCACGCCGAGGCCAAACGCCAGCGCCAGCAGCAGCACCAACAGCAACAGCAACCGCAGCGGCAGCAGCGCCCGCCCGCGGCCCCGCGCCAGTCTTTGCGCTTCAACGCTCTACAGGGAGCCTTACCCAACTCGTACAAAGCTGAGGTAAACCAGGCCCGCCTCGTCCTGGAGCAAGGAAAGTCTCTGTCCTCGCACAGGATCTGGCGCGCCTCCGAGAAGAAGTGGCTTTGCTTGCGCAAGTCCTGCCTGCGAGCCAACGGTTACGTCATACTCCCAGACGGGGAGGAGCAGCCGTGCCAGAACTGCGGCACGCCCATGCAGTACTGCAAGAGTCGGGACCCCACGGGCTACAAGTGGGGGACGACTCGCTATACCTGCGCTACCTACGGCTGCAAGGCCGTGGCGACTACTTTCTGCATGCCCAGCTGGGAGTGCTTCTGCAGCGCCTGCGGCGTGGTGGAGCTGCAATCCGCCGCTGCCTACATCAACAGTCCTTGCGTGGTCTGCGGCCAGAGCAGCGTCAGGCTCAGCGGAGATCTACTAGTTCCTCTTTGCCCTGCCCCGTGCCTGTGCCCGACTCGGAGAGGCTGAAAGCGGCGGAACCCCCTGCCCCCTCGCAGCCCAGCATATGCGCAAGCGAAGAAGAAGTAGAAGACGTAGAAGAAGAACAGCTCCAGGAGGATAACAACACTGACTCTGATTGAAGGGGGGGGGGGGAGAGTCAATGCTTGTTTTCCTTAAAGTCTTTTAATTCAATCAATAAATGTCTTTGCTCCCCTTGAGTGTTACTAGAAAAGTAAAAATCTCCTTTTTTTTAAATACAAGCTGTGCTGCGCGTGACAGAACAGGGAGCGGGAGAGGAAAGCCCAAGGCAGAGGCGCGCTAGGAATATACAAAACAAAATTAATATTAAAAAAAACCCTTGACAAAGTTTTAATCTTGGCACTGAGAACTAAGAGAGGGAGAGGGAAGGGACAGGGGAGGGGGAAGCACGAATTGTCTTAGTCCCCCCCTCCCGTCTGAGAACAGGGAGCGGGAGAGGGAAAGACAGGGAGTGCGCCGAGAAAGTGTAAATTTTTTTAATTAAAGCTCGACAAAGTCTTACACTCGGCACTGAGAACTAGGAGATCATTGAGCGTCAGTTACTGTTAGTCACGCACTTAGATTAGTTAGCTCTCTTACAGTTCAGTTCTGCGTTTATGTCTTCGGATAAAAGTGGCTGTGAGCAACCTGGCTTTTAACGAAGTCTCCCGGCAAACCGCAAGTGAAAGGTAGGGTAAGGTCCGTGAGTGACCGGTTTATACCTGATCACTCGGTCATGAGCCGTTGGGATAGTGGTTCATCACAGCAATACACGAACTGGAAACAGTTCTTATCTTACGCACCCGTCTATGACGGAGTCACAGAACATCTTCAAGGATTTTACTATCAGCTAGAGGAATATGCTTACGGTATTAGTACAATTCTCGGGGATATGGTGAAAGACGCTTTTCTTGATGAAGTAGCTGCTAAAAGGAAATACGGATGGGATTTAAGTCGTATTAGAGCAGCAGAGGAAGCAGATGAACCAAAAGAACCGACTGAAGAAGATTCACCAGACGTGAGTGAAGAGAGTGAAGAAGAAGACAAAGAAGACGCATCCTCATCAACATCATCACGCACAAGACGACCAGAACCAAAGAAGAAAACACTAGAGAAGCCGAAAGAGTGGGCGAAGTGGAGTAATGAGCAGAAGGCAGCATGGGAAGATAAAGCGAAAAGACGAGCAAGACGATCACAAACTAGAGCAGCGAAAAGCCTACACAATGTGACTAAGAGAGCCTACAAAAGAGAGCAAAAATATTTGCAGCGATGTAAATTATTTCAGCTACTCATAACTACTGCATTCTCTAACTATAAGGTCGTCGCCTATCTCAGAAGCCGTAATGCTCAAGATCTGTTCGAAAAAGTTGGCATCGTCAAAAGAAAATACGGACAAATTTCCGGAGCAGCAAGATATCTCGAAGAAAAGAAGTTCAGAGAAAGAGCGCCTAGGAAGAACGAAGATGTAGACGCCTGGCTCACAAGGTACCTACTGAAGAAAGAGTGGCTAGAAAAGCTAAGAGGAGAGAAGTTTGAAGAAGACGAATCAACAAACCGGTTGCTCGAGAAGCTGAGTACGCACCCAGCCTATGGTGCTAAATACTTTGCTGATCACTATCGTATGGCACCAGCCGTACGACCCAAGCACAACGACATAGTAGAGGCAGCTAGAGAGGTTTATGTGCTTTGGGAGGCAACCAACAAGCAGAAGAAGTATGAGAAAGGAAAGCATAGTGATAGAGCAGAGAGAGAAGGAGCAGCTTTATTGCTAGCAGGAGAGGAAGAAGAAGAGGGAAGGAAGAATGGGAAGAGCAAGTACAAACAGAAAGGTGAACACGGGGGCAAGCATGATGGGGCAGTGACAGAACGAAAGGAATGGTGGCTCACTGCAGTTTGTTATAACTGCAATGAGACTGGACTCACTAAACGCTTTGCCCTAAGCTCGCTAAGCCTAACAGCTCCCGTCGCACCCATAAACCCCACAACACCACTCCTCCCAAGAGAGACACCCAAAGCAAAAGTAGTAAGCTTCGTAAGAAAAAGGATAAAGGGGTGACTCTTATCAGAGGTGAAAAGGGTGAAGGAACGAAGGAGAAGAGGGGGAAAACGACAACACAGAAGAGGACGACAGTTCAGAAGAAGAAAATTATGAACTGATTGTCATGGAGGCAGAGGAAGAACACGAAGAGGGCAACACAGCTCAAAAAGGAGGTGAGGAAACGGAAGGGGAGGATAGTGAAACAGAGGAGCAAAAAGAGAACGACACAGAAACACCCGAAAGAGTCCGTGAGGGGGGGGGTTAGAATGTCGAGCAGCTCCCAGACTCGCTACTCGCTCGGAGGCATTCGCCCATCCAACCTCTGACCACCCACTCTCACTAGTGATCAACTCCTCAACCCCTCAACAACAACCCCTCCAACCGACCCCCTCCACAGCACGAGAGTCTCGTGCGTGAAACTTCCTTGCAACCCTCTAAGAAAGAGAAACCGACGAAACCGAAACCGACACCTCAATCTCTCCTTCAAACAAAAGAGACACACAAGCACCAGACAATCACCCCCACCAAACAAACACCCAATCCCAAACGAAACACAACCAGTGTGTAGGGAAGAACTCTAAAGGGAAGCGGTGTGGTATGAAATATGGTGAAAGTGGGAGCATAGGTAAGGCAGGCAGTATGAGCAAGAGGTTGCAGTATGCTAGTCTGTGTGGTTATCACTACAAGCAGGACCCACAATTTCCAGATATCCTGATCTGGAACAACCCCCATCATGCCGCCCACCCCCCCACGAACGAATACCCAAGTGAAGAGATGATGAAAAGAATGAAGAGAGAGAGGGAGAGCAAGGGGTCGAGAGCACAGCAACTTTTGCAAAAAGACTCTGCAATAACCGGACAAAAGAATCAGGAAATTCTCGTTCAAAAACCCGAGTCAGTCGTCAAGCCGGAAAACCCGCGAGAAGAAAAATTCATGGCTGACTGTGCTGATCTGGCAGATGTTCAAGCGCGAGCCGGAGTGGTTAAGGCAGAGATCGAAGCTGCAAGTGTAGTGTCTGTGCGACAGGGGACAAGAGGAGAAGGTAAGGCATGGCCTCCATCTCAACCCTCAAAAGGTCCGTCCCAGAAGACAGAGTAGACGAGGAAAGACAGGAGAAGTAGTTAAGGGTGCCACTTGGGCACAGGTGTTCAATACATACCTCCGTTGAAATCAAAACGGCTCCAACGGCCTTCCTATTGAAAGTAGTATTTTTACATTAAAAAACACTCATTCTCAATTTCATCAAAATCTCTCTTCCTATTCATAGTTTATTATTTCAAGACATTCTTCAAGACATCTTCAAGACATCACAATAATTCAAGAAACTAATTTTTATATTTTTTTCGCACCTAACAGAAAATTGCGTTTTTTGTGTTTTCATTTTTTCGCACCTCACAGAAAAACAGAAAATCGTGTTTTTTGTTTTCTTGTGTTGGGGAAATAGGTAATCCCCGTGAAATTAGAAAGTGTGAAATCAGTTTCTTTTTCCTTTTTTATTTTCAATACATACCTCCGTTGAAATCAAAATGATTCCAACGGCTCTCCTCTTCATTTCGCAAACAAACAATACAGAAAGCAATTATAAGCAAATAAGCCTTAGTCTTAAAAGTTAATTTCTATTTAAATAATTATAAAGACACATATATAGGATGACAACATTCAGGAGTTCAAAAGGTTGTGTAATGGTTAAGAATAATGAAAAAAGACCTATGGTGAAAGTTCAATGGAGAGAAGGAGGAAAAGTTATGTGTAAGAGTTTCAGCATAGGAAAAGGCAAATCAAAAGAGCAGACATTGGAAGAAGCTAATAAATATCATAAAGAAGTTGTAATACCTAAATATGAAGAATGAAAAATAAACTATGACCGTGAAAGAAAAGCTGAAAAATCAAGAAATGGATAATCAAAAGTTATATTTGTGAATGTGGAGCAGAGATTACAAATGGAAGTAAATGTAAGCATAAGAAATCTAATAAGCATAAAGAAAATATAGAATCTTTGTTTTCGACTACTTCGAAAACAAAAAAATTGTTAAAATCTAAGGTTGAACAAGTTAAGAAAGAAGAAGACAAAAGATGTAGTATGTGTGGTTATATGGAAAATAATTGTCATTGCGGTTCAGGATATAGCAAGTACGATCAGACTTGGAAAGACAAAAGATTAATAGGATTTATGGGTTTTGCTAGCATAGCATAGCCGTACAACAATTTCGCAGTCGGAGTTTTTCTCCGTCGGAGAAAAACGATCGGCAGAGCCGATCTAATTGAAATCATTTCGACGGGGGTATGGGCGAATTTTATGTTAAAGACAAGGACACACCACTATATAGAGGCACACAGGGACACAGGACACACCCCACATTTGAGACGGCAAAATTATTTTAATTTTATAAAATTATATTTCCTTAGATATATTTACCAAACAATGGAGACACATACCTATAACGGCAAAGTCTACAGGTTGGATAGATTAAGTGAATATAAGATAAATTATGAAATCAAGTCTGTCAGGGGTCGGGATGTGCTATATATCAAGCCGAAGGTAAGGGGGTATAAAATTGATACACCGACAGCCCAAAACTACTTGAACCAAGTAAGAGGTGCGGTGTATTTTGAGCACCATGCTATACCGATAGCACCACCTTTACCTACGATTGAAGAGAAAAAAGAACTGAAAGAAAATATAAGAGACTTGTTGAGATATGGTAATTATGATATCATAAGGGACGACAGCAAGGAACACAAACTAGGAATAAATGAAAGCCGATATGCTGTAAGGATTAACGGCAACTTTAGATCATTTACGATGCGCGACGTAATAAGATTTATTGAAATAATATTGAGCGACTTTGTAAAACGACAAGCGCCCGCAGATAAGATTGATGTAGGTATTGAGTTTTTAGATTACTATGGCAAGGTATCTACAGGCTTACATAAAGTTAATCAAATCTCGGTTGAAAAAGTTTTAGAAAGATTGTCGGCAATATTTCAAAGCAACGAAAGTCTTTATATGGACGAGAACGGAACACACTTTGATAAATTAAAATTTGTATTGAAATCTGTTAAAATGCCTACTGGAGGGACAAGGCTACAGGTTTTGAACAAATTGGATATCTACAGAAAGAAAGGAGTAATCTGTATTACTAACAGCGACAACTTATGCTTAGCACGAGCAATCGTTGTAGTAAAATCAAAAATTGAAAAACATCCAAAACTTAAAACAATACTAATGGGAAAAAGAAAGATACAGCAGGAAATGGCAGAGGCTTTACACGATTAAGCGAAAGTCATTAAGGATGTGTGCGGGATACCAGAAATTAATACATTCGCTAAGCACATTAAATACAATCTGGTTATCGTTGAATTCCCTGACCAAATCGTTTATAAAACAGATCTACTTGATGCGAACGGCGAACGGCTGACTAACCTTTATATTCTAAAGACTGAAGGACATTACGATGCCATAACTAACATGAAATCTATGCTAGGAAAAAAGAATTTCTGTGAGTTATGTCTAAGAGGGTATATGGAAAGACATGCCTGTGAAGCCAAATGTAGTATCTGCGAAACCAAGGGATGTAAGGGAATAAACGACAAGAGCCAGTGGAAAGAATGTCAGCAGTGTAATAGAAAGTTTCCAAACGCCGAATGTTTCAATAACCACAAGATTAGCACATGCGATGTTAAAGCGAAATGTAAGACGTGCGGGCTGTGTTATAGAAAGAAGGATGAGCACAAATGCGGATATGCGAAATGCCGAAATTGTAAACTAGTGAAACCGCTTGAACACCAATGTGAAATAGCCAAAAAAGAAATCCTACCGCCGTCAGAGCAATACATATCCTTTGACTTTGAAGCGACACAGGACACAGGCGAACACATTGTTAATCATGCTGAAAGCTAGTATTGATGCGAAGGAACCTTTAGTAATTCACAAGAGCATTCAAGATTTCTGTAATTGGGCCTTTGACACTAAGCACAGCGGATTTACATTTATTGCTCACAATGCCCGCGGTTATGATTGTCAGTTTATTCTTAAGTGGTTGGTTGATAACGGACAAACTCCATTCGTAATCTATGAAGGAGGTAAGATTATGATGATGACACTTAAGAAGTATCGTTTCATAGACAGCCTAAGTTTTCTTACGATGCCATTCTCAGACTTTCCAAAGACATTCGGGCTTACGGAACTTAAGAAAGGTTTCTTCCCGCACTTCTTCAATACGGAGAAAAATAAAAACTATGTCGGGGTAATGCCACATAAGAAACATTACGGCTACGACACGATGCGAGGAGATAAACGAAAGGAATTTCTTGAATGGTATGACGAACAAGTCAATCTCCGATGCGTCGGAGATAGTGCTCATAACCACTTTGATATGGCGAAGGAAATCGCTGAGTATTGTCATAGCGATGTTGATATACTGAGAAAGGGTTGTATAGATTTTAGAAACCAGTTTCTAGAGTTTGGTATTGACCCTTTTCAATATACAACTATCGCGAGTTGTGTTATGGCTCTGTATCGTGCTAAGTTTATGCCAGAGAATTCAATTGCGATATTGAAAGCGGAAAAACAAAACAGGATGACTTCTAGGGCTTGTGTAGAATGGCTAGCATACAGAAGCAGGTTAGACAAAACCGATATTAAGCACGCAATTTCAACGGAGGTGAAAAAATGTTTCAACTTGGACAATCTCGTGTGTATGTAGATGGCTGGGACGAAAAAAACAAAACTGCTTATGAGTTTTACGGATGCCATTGGCACGGCTGTCAGAAATGTTGGAACGGCAATTCTTTGAATGCGAAGAAGAATAAGACTATGGGTGAGTTATACAGGGAAACAATGAGAAGAGAAAAACAATTTAACGAACAAGCGAAAGTAATAAGTATCTGGGAGTGCGAATGGAGCCTGATGAAAACCAGTGAAAGACTGGCAGAGGATACAAACGAATTACTGAACAAGAAGGACTAAACCCACGAGAGGCAATGTTTGGAGGTAGAGTGAATGCTCTGAAATTATATTGGAAAGCCAGACACAACAATGAATATGCGAAATATATTGACATATGTTCGCTTTATCCAACCGTCATGTATTACGACCTTTATCCAAGCGGACACCACGGCATTCATAGACCGACTAATGAAGGAGAACAAAAAGATATGAAAAAAAATTATAAACAGAGAATATTTCGGAGTGGCTAAGGTTAAGATGCTACCGCCGAGAGGCTTACTTCACCCAGTCTTACCGAAGGCAGACAGAGGTAAGATGATGTATTACTTATGCGATAAGTGCGGAATGACCGAGCAACACGGCGAATGTAAGCACACTGATAAAGAACGAGCAATAACAGGCACATGGGCAACTCCAGAAATTTACAAGGCTTTAGACAAAGGGTATAAGTTGATAAAAGTATATGAAGTATGGCACTGGAAAGAACAAAGCAGTAGCCTATTCAAAGAATACATAAAGACATTCTTGAAAGTAAAACAAGAGTCTAGTGGATACCCCGCGGGATGTAATACGGAAGCCGAAAAACAAAATTACATAAAAAGTATGGAAGTTAAAATGGGTGTAAAGATGGATGAAAGCAAAATATTTAAAAACGAAGGACGGCGAGCAGTGGCTAAGTTGTGCTTGAACTCTTTATGGGGTAAGTTTGGACAGAAACAAAATAAAACACAGAACAAAATGATAAAGGATAAAGATACCTTATACAAACTATTGAACGATAAATCAGTGGATAATGTAAATATTAACATAATTAACGACCAAATTGTAGAAGCCAGTTATGACTTAAAACAGGATGCGGTGAGCGACCCGATTAAAACAAATATTGTAGTTGCTTTATTTACCACATGCCATGCGAGAATGAGACTTTATAATATGATGGACAGATTAGGTAGTAGAATATTGTATCATGACACAGACAGCGTAATATATACGACTAACAAAGAAATTAATCAGGCAGATGTAGAGACAGGCGATTTACTGGGAGATTGGACTGATGAATTAAAAGGAGCGAAAATAAAAACCTTTGTGGGAGGCGGTGCAAAATGTTATGGATACTTATTGGATAATGGTAAAGCCAGTATATAAGTAAAAGGATTTAGTATGAATTATGAAACGAAAAAAGCATTGAATTTACCGAATATGTTAAGTGTAATAAGTTGTGGGCTAGGTATTACGAACACTGAATTATTTGAGAATGTAAAAATGAACTGGCTGAATTGTTGGAGACTGATGAAGAATTACGGATTGCTAAGCGAATTGAGAAGTCTGGAAAAGTAGTTATAATAGAAAACAACAAGATAACGCGAGACAAACAAAAGAAAAAAATAACAAGCGAATACTTAGAAAAGATATTTAGTTTTACATATACGAAAAGGCAAGTTATCGGAATTGTAGAGAATGCGATTGAAACTAGACCTTTTGGATATTAAGGATAGATATTTGACAATTTCACTCTCATTCGCTTTGCTCATTCTCGTTTATTGTCAAACATCGAAACCATTAAAGCAAAAAAAGATGTTTTAGAATAAGCGAGAGTGAAACGAAAGCGCAATTCTAAAATATCAATATCAATTAATTAATTTTTTTTCTATAATTTTTTTTTACCAGTCTATATAGACCAATGATGGCCCTCACCAGACTATGTGAGAAGTTTGAGAAACTCTCTATTGAAAATAAAAAAGAAACATTTTCTCTTACCGATGTTAAAAAGATAATTACTGACGAAATCCAAATGATTGAAAATGCACGGGCAGGCAAGCCAAGGGATATTTTTCCATTCGGTAAGTATAAAGGTAAGAAAATTAAAGATGTTGCTACCGTTGACAAACCATATCTAGAATGGGTTATGAAACAGCCATGGTTTGAGAAATTTACTGACATTAAAAGTGAAGTAAAAAATACATTTAATAAAAATTAATATAATATAGTATATATCAATGCCGACCTAAGCACCAAACAGGACTACTTGAGTGAAATTGAAAAATGGAGCCTTAACAGCGAAATTAAGAAACCTTCAATTAAATGGACTAAGCCTGACATTGTTTCTTTTTATGAACAATATAAACCACGTGATGACAATGTGAAAGTAGTTATCCCATCCTATGTTGATTTGCAAGATAAATCAACATTTGCGACACTACAAAAAATAATGGACGAAGAGCCAACAATACATTCTACAGCGAATGCTACATGTACAGAAGAAGGATGTATATTAAGGAAAGCGAGCGAAACCACTCCTGTTGTAAAAGGTAATGTAAAAAAAATAATACCAAAAGAATAAAGTAAAGTAATCAAATCAATCCTTTTTTGCTTCACTGGTCTTCTACGAAGTTAGCGATAATATTGATATTTCCTCCTCCACCAGCAGAGACAGACTTCTGCGTAAAAGTTAATACATCACTCGGCGATAGGTATATATCATAACTTCTAAGATTGATTTGTTGAATTGAAGCACTATTTACATATAGTTTAAAAATTGTCGTTCCGTTTGCGACTGCGGTCGCTTTTGTGTCTGTATCTACGATTGAAGTTGTGGCATCAACATCAGCAAAACCAGCCCCTGTTAGCGTCCCATTCAATACCATTCTGACGACATTTGACTTAGTATCTTCATTTGTAATACTTATTAATGAAGGAAAGACATTTGAATAATTGGTTAGGCTATTATTGAATAGTGCTTTATTCCTGATACTTAAAATGGGGCTTTCTGTAGTGCTTGTTTTTTCGTCTCCTTCCGCCGTATTTGTAATGCTTGTATTAATAGTGTTGGTGCCTTCAACGAACAAACTGCAACTGGCTGTTTTCAAAATTTGTATTCCAGCATCATTAGCATTAAATATACCTGCACAGAATGGTAAAGTCGTATTTCGCAGACTAACCCCAGTATGAGCATTTGCATATTCAATAGTGTGTATTAATTGAAATTCGCCTGTATTCGGATTTTCAATAGAAAACTTAATAGCACCAAAGCCTAAGTATTGAAATTGAATTTGAAATACGTTTCCCTTACTCCAATCCATTAGTGGCATATCGCCTGTCCCGTCGCATGGGTCGTCCCAGTTCTTTTGTCTAATAAATGTATCAACTCCTGCTATAGAATGAAGAATGAGCATTCCAATATTATTATCTCTAGAGAAATAGAATCCGTTGTTAATATTAGATTCTCCTATTCCGATAAATGACTGATAGCCCTTGGTTTCGTCCGTCGTCCATAAAGCGGTGAAGCGACACATGATTCCCATTCCAGTTCTGTATTTTATTCTTTTTTTGCTTACCAGAGTAGCAACTGATGCATTATCGGCAGTTGTTTTCAATTCAGCCATATTATCCAAAAATGACACAGATGATTTTGTTTCTGTTTTAGTCCATACCCTTGTATTGATGATATATGGAAAGATTTCTTGTAAAACTGGTGTTAATTGTGCAGTAGTTGTTTCACCGAAAGCGGTTTTCATATGATTAGTTTCAACGTGTCCATCATATCCGACTTTGACATTTACAAAATCTCCGTCTGCATTTTGTGAGATTAAATTTCTTTGGTGAGACATTGATATTTTATAATCGCGCTCTCGTTTCACTTACGCTTATTATAAAATATCGTTTTTATTTTGAAAAACAAATAAATCGGTTTTACGATGTTTATGAGCAAGCGAAAATGAGCGCAGCGAAAGTGTGAATTTACAAATATCAACTCATAAGGATTTCAATTCCCTTAACAACAATAATCCTTTGAAGAATAGCATAAGTATAATAATTCAATTGGACTGCTCCCTCCGCACTCCATTCATACCTACGTTCGGTATCCAAGGACAGACCAGCCACTTCATAACCCTCTTCTTCTCGCTTGTCATAGAGTGGGCGGTTGTGATCCCAGAAATCAACGTGGAACCAGTTATACTTATACACATTAGAGTTCAAAATAGCGGATCCCTTTACCTTTTCCTTCAAAAGCATATAATCCTCATCGCGGGAGCAAGTGATATCAAACTGCTGAATTCTATTACTATCCAAAGTAGTGTAATAAGAAGTAATCTTAGCCTGTGCTCGGTTATCGCAATCAAATGCGGTGTTTGAACTTTCGGTATTATTAAACCTGCTAGTGTAAATTCGGCGAATTCTCTCACCCTGCGAGCGGTTCATCTTCAAAACAAATGACTGAGTGCCAGCACCGAGATTAGTTTTCCAAGAGATAGGGTATTCGGTCTTAAACGAAAAGCCTTCACCCGCAATCTTCTGTTGAACTCCCAAGATAACATTAGGGTCAGTTTCAACGGCGAGAAATAAGTTAAGGTTGGAAACCTCTGCGGGTGCTGCGGTCATCGTTGCTCCTGCTGCAACACTAAGGGCATCAGTTCCATAAAATATGGTTTTCTGGGTTCCCTCCCACACAATTCCTCAAATCAAGAATTTCATTAAAACCAATAGTCTTATCAATTTCAAAAATGGTTCCAAAAAGCATGCCTAGTGGAATAGACACATTGATAACGGGAGTTTTGGTGTTACTGGCTCCACCTTCAAAATACTTAGCCTCCTCATAAGAGACATTTACAACAGAGGCGGCACCAGTTCCGTTTGCGATGAGCAAATCATTATGACGACGAGCATTGATAGATGGTGGAGAAATTGCTCCAGCGATAGCAGTTCCGTATAAATCAAGCACTACTCGCAATTGAGCCTGATCTCCAAAATTTGCTACGGTAGCAACACTTGCTTGTTGGCCAGCAACCACGTTAGCATTAAAGGCTGTTGTAGCACGATTATCAGCATTACACTTTTGAAGCATAGCCCCATAACCAGACCCAGCCCCGTGGTTATCCAAAGCCATAAATCTATCATAAGAAATCTCAGGCTTCCTCCATGACGGCCGCAACAACTGCATGGTGCTGGGAGCAATGTTCACCAAGTTTCAGATACATACCCGATGGTTCCCCAGCCGCCGCATCGCAAGGCAGATATAGATTGACAGAGCAAGTACAACGTAACACCGCATTTTTTCTTTAGGCGTTTTGTCCTGCAAACGGGTGACAACGGAGCCAACGTCAAATCCTACGGCCTCATCAATTTCTGGTCAGGCATCAGGAAGTGGCTGCAAGACACATTTGGAGAAACAAAGTTTGAGTTCGAAACGGCAACTTACCCCCCTTGCCACGGCGATGGCCCGGCAGGTGCCCTTTTCAATGCATCTCTTGAACGCTTTCGTTTTATGCATGGATGGATTGATGGATGGGTTGAGAGATGGATGGATTCGAAATTCACTGAAATTGGTGTCATGTATTGTCCATTGAATGCTGTTATGCGCAGATTGGCATATCAACTTCGTCAAGAAGCAGGCGTGGCGGCAGCAAGTCACCAGGCGACTTGCTTTCTACAAAACTTCTGAATATGCCGACCTCTTTCGACAGCGGCCGAAAACCCACGTGGCTACAGTCCCCGAACAATTCACGGTGAGAGACTTTGACGACGCAAATCATCTTAGTGTAATTTCCCACGTGTTGAAGATTACACAAATACTGACCGCTTCTGCTTCGCAGTTCAATTGTCTTAATCATAGGTAGGCAGTCCATTGGAATTCGGTTGTATCTTCCACCAGCACCAGCCCGAGTTGGTGTGTAGGTAAATCGCAACACACTCCTCGCAAGGTTCAAAGGGCGAGTTGGAATTTCAAAAGTTGATTCAATTCCCCCCACGGTGGTAATCGGCACAACCGCAAGACTTTCGCGGGCAGTAAGTTTGTTAAGCGAATACTTACCGCGAATAAGTTCGCTCTGGCTGTGTGTAAGTTCTCCTCCATATTGGACAGGCATTTTTTTTTTTGCTTTTGCTTCCTGTAAATTAACTAATTCACGAGAATATATAATAGTGTAGAAAAAAATAATTAAATCAAATATCTTTACCGCGCTTTCAGTAAATTAAAGAATGAATTAAATAAACTAAAATAATTAGTTTCACGATAAACCAGTAAAGTAATAACTATTCCCAGACCATTAAGATTAATCGCTTGGTCGTTTTCGTCTGTCAAGTAAAACCTAAATACATTGTTTGAACTCGCAGATAATGTCTTCCCGTATTCGCTTCCAGAGCCGTCATAAATGACAGAACCAAAAGGAATTTCGTTGGCTATGTATATTTCTTGAAGCACATGATTATCACCTTCATTCACCAAATCAGATTGAAGGTATAAAGTTTTTTCGCCAGTTAGAATAATCACATTTGGCGATTTAATAAAATCATTAGCGAAGAAACATGTTGAGTTTCTATCAAAACCCATAACCTCGTGAATGCGGGTATCGGCATCAAATATAAACCGCGGTTGAATACCTTTATTCTCTGACACACTGAATGTTAATTTGCCGTTCTCTGGTTCTATGTTGGTATTATTACTGGATACAACATAAGTATAATTATTTGGGCTGTCTGCGGTTAGCGCCTCAGATAGTTTATTTTTTAAGTTGTTCATTGTGTAGTTTCCCTCAGGTATCGTAATTAAAGCCTCATACCCGTCTTCGCTAAGAGTAAAAGTATTATATGGTGAAGCCACAGAGTAATACGACTTCGGCACATAAATATGAAGAATTTTACAATGTGTGGGATTGTCTAGCCCCTTCATATTGACTTCATGTGTAAAGTCGCTGTCCGTGCCTGTTATCCTATTTTTACTATTTATGTAATAGATACCTGTCGCTCGGCCTCCCTTATACTCCATTGATTTTCTAAATTCCAACTTTCGCTACGCTTTCGTTGGTTTTAGAAAATCGTTTTCCTATATTATTAAATATATTTTTTCAAAATGAAGTTTGTAAAACACACGAGAGTTGCGGTAGCAACGAGAGTGTGAATTTACAAATAGGTATCAAAATGTCCATAACCATTCTGTGCTTTTAATTTCTCCGCTTCTTCTTCTTTTAAGTCTGTATAGCCACTGGCGAATTTAAATCGCACTCCTTTCGCCCGCTTCATTAAAAAGCGCATAGCAAACCATCCGCATGTGTCGCTTGTATCAGATTGCTGTTTTACTTGATTAACCTTCATTAACAAATAACTATCGGGGTTGCTTTTATCTATTAGTTGTTTCATTTGTTGTTGAAAGTCTTCCGTTGGTTGGTAAAGCGCTAAAGGGTCATACACTTCAACACTCCTGTCTTTATCTAGACTTATCCATACAGCCATCCAGTGCTGTCCTTTTTCATTGCTAGGGTCGGTATTCATAATAAATCCATATCGCTTTCTGCTTCCGGGCTTCAACTTGTAAATTTCATCGCTCGCTATCGCTCCGAGATACCATCCGTATTTTTTCATTATGTCATCAATTTCATTAGTCATTAAACCGCGACCCTCTCCCTCTTGCTGTGGTTGCTCTTGCTCTTGCTCGTTATCTCCAGCATGCTGGAGATTTCCAACTGGTTGGAGATTTGGTGGTTGCTGTGGCTCCTCTGGTTGTTGTGGTTGCTGTGGGGGCTCTTCTGGCGCTGGTTGCTCTTCATTCAGTTCGGTTTTATATTTATTTATAAGTGCATTAACATAATCTTTTTTTCTCATTGAATGTGTCCAGTCTTTTCGTGATAGATACTTTTTAATATTTTCTACGGAAAACACTTTATTAATCAAATCTTCTAAGCCAGTTCCAGTTTGTAAGCCCAAATATTCCGCCAATTTCTTTTTTACTTCATCCTTTTTATCTCCTACATCTATTTTATGTTCAATAATTTTTTTAACAATCCAGATAGACCTTTTATTATGTGTCCATCCTTTAACATCATATCCTTCTTTTTCAAGTTTTTCTTTGAGAGCATCGCCAAGAATTTGGACGGATAGTTTTTTTTCAATATTCGCATTAGTTAAAGCACTTTTCAACATCGCTTCATATTTAGCCATCTCTAGTTTATTTCCTATATTTTTATTTAATGATTCTTGTGCTCCTAGCGATTTTTTCATTTGGTCTATTGTCAGTTTTTGTTCTTGAAATTGTTTTATGCTTTCTGCTATACTTTGTATTTTGCTAGGAACCCAATTATTTATATCTGCTTGAGTAAAAACTCCAGAATTTATGATTAAATTTTTATCGGCTTCAAATTCTTTATTCGGTTTAATTTTTATCTCTGTCTGTGGTTGCCCCTGTTGTAGCGTCTGTTGTGCTTGTTGTTCCTGTTGTGGTGGCATAATATATTGATATTGCGGATTATCTCCAACTGGTTGGAAATAGGGTGGTAATGCTTGTATTCTATTTTTTCTGTCTTCTTCATATTTTACATCTTCTATGAGTTTTTGCTCCCTTCTTAGTTCTCTGTCTTTTTGTTCTTGTCGTTCCTTGATATCGGATAGTTCATTGCGGTGTATCCTTGCTAACTCATCCTGCCTTTCCTTAGTATCTGCATCTACGCGACGCTCTTGCCTCTTCTTCTCCTCTTCTAAATCCTCCCTTGCTTTCTTTTCTTTTTTCTCTATATCCTCAATACCCTCATACTTTTCCTTTCTGAGTTTGTCTAAGTGGTCATTAATGGCTGTTCTCGTATTTTGTTCAATCTCTGACAGGCTCTGGACTTTCCTTAAATCCTCCTTCTTTTCTTTTTTCTTTGCTTTTGGGGTACTGCCACGTTCGCGTGGCTTATTGCTTAAGTATTTCATAAAAAGTTTAACGATTTGAAGTGTGCTCATATCATTTGTTTTCTTACCAAAATTAAGATAATATTTTTTGCCCTTCTGGATAATATACGGCTTCCCGCTTTTATTCCTATAAACCCGCGGGGGTCTTACCTTAGGCTTCCTTGTTTTTTTTGGTTTTAGCAACCATTATATACAAACAAAAAAATGTTTCCTTAATATTTCAAACTATTTTTTTCAAAACTTAAGGGCACCTCGTCCTCTCTGCTTACCATACCCCAGTCTTGATGCTACAGCACCAACACTACCAGCGTAAGGTACCCCGACGCTACTTAATGCTCCCGCAGTCCTAGAGATTAACTTATTATTGCGAAGAAAGTTATCAACAGCCATTGCGGTTTTGCCCACTTTTTGCCAGTTAATTTTACCGCCAGCCTGCCCCTTGCCCTTCTTCCGTCCAGTTTTCTTTTTACCTCCAGCCATGTTGGTGCTTGAGTTTTTAGTTCGTTTGCCAATTGTTGGAATGAATTCAACACGAGTTGTTTTAAATACCATTGTACTATGAAAAAAAATATTTATTAATTCTAAAAATATTATTTGAATCTTTGTGAGAAATTCTTCCGTAATTCATCATCAACACTTGAAACATAAAGAAAATTAAATCGTTCCTTTGTTGCTTCGTGATACTTTCTTCACAAAAGATAAGTCTAAATGTTTATACACGAGTTCCATTTTATCCTGAGACTGGCTTGGAAAGATTAACAAATAATCTAACTGCTTAATGGCTTCTGGTCGTAGGTCGTTCAGATACTGACTAGACATAATCACCTTTGATTTATAGTGTCTGTTCTTTTTTAACAAATCGCTTACGGACTTATCTCTTAAACCGCTCCCTAAATCATCCAAAACAAAAACAACCTCTGGAGAAATATACTTACTTGGTCGTTCTTTTGGTGCCTCCGCGGCGCTCTGTTTCTTTTTTTCTTCTTTTCCAACGTATAAAAATTGTGGTTTCTCCATCGGTTCTTCATCTTTGATTTCACCTTCCTGCTCTTCATCTGGTTTGTTCAGTTTGTCAAGTTCGTAGTCTATCACATTCACCCCGTCTGATTTGAGAAAGGTATATATTGCCATCGGGTTGCCTCTGTTCTTAAAGTGCTTTACCATTGCTTTATAAATGTAGTCCTTGTGTATTGTTGAAGCAATAATGACAATGCGGGTTTTTCTGTCTGTAGTCCGTTTCAGTATTTCAAAGAGTGCCGTTGTTTTCCCGCTCTTCTTACGGGCAAGCAAAAATATGTTAGCATACGGCTCATTGAATAATTTATAACCTTTTGCTTTTTATCTCCGTTTCCATCCTGCTTCACAGGCTTAACTTTGACGTTGTTAATCTTCTCCATGATATTTTAGAATTACACTTCGTGCTGTCGCACTCTCTCTTATTCTAAAACATCGTTTTTTCTTTATGGTTTAAAATAAATTGGTGTTCGATGTTTATCAACAAACGAGAATGAGCAAAGCGAATGAGAGTGAAGTTGATAAATATCACCCGACGAATTCTAGGCATACGACAATTCTTCCCGCTAAATTTCCTGTATCAATATTTCCGCTGTCAGTTTCAAGGACTTTAAATGTATATTGTCCGTCAGTCCATCCGACAACCCCCAAATTATAACCGAGATTTGAAATGTTTGCTGTAGTGCTGTCCGCAAATGTTCCAATAATTCCAATTCTATCCATGTAAAGAATTCTGGTTTTGGTTTCGGTCTGGTCGTTCATATAGTGGATAAACTTAACATTCATTTTGGTTGGTGTGAATGACATTTGAATATTTTTATTAAATGTTTTGCTTCCTCCAGCAAAATCATTGCTCAGAAAAATAATCTTTTGGTATTTGAACTCACTCATCATATATTTTGTATAATATAAAAAAATGATTTTAATATTTTTGTTTATGTGGTCTGTGTTAGGTCGGACTGCCTGCGATTTCTATTCACGGGTCAGTGATAAAAAAAATGAAAGTTGTGTGTGGTGTATTCAAAAAGGAATAGAAACCAAATTTAAATGTGTATATAAGCCTATGAGTGATTGGTGTGTTAGTTTTGATGAAGCCCTGCCTTTAATGTGTTCGGGTAGTGATGCTTATTGGCATAAAGTACACTTATACGAGTGCGTTGATATTTGAAAATCCACACTTACATTCGCTGCGCTCATTCTCGTGTGTTTTTCAAACATCGTTTTTACTTTTCAAGATATTTATCAACAAAAGAGAATGAGCGAAGCGAATGAGAGTGAAGTTGATAAATATCACTTCTTACTTGAAGAAGGCGATGGAAGGCAAATGCCGATAAGCAATGTTAAAATACCGACATAAGTGTTAGCAACCTCGCATGGCAAGTTCTTTTCAGATAGCCTCACGATACAAAGGGTTATAATGGCAATAATGATACCCATTTGAAATAAGTATTTAATAAGTCGGCTGTCTGTTGGTCTGTTTTTTATACAACAACAATTCCAGTTATCTTCCAATTCGTGCTCTATTTTTTTTCCTCAGTCTTTAGTTCTACTTCAAGAACACGAGACTTTAATTCTGGAGTTAGTTCGCCATCCATATCCATAATAGGTGGGGGTCTATGAAGTCTGGTTGTATTATTTGACATTTGAAAAAATGACTGCTCGGATTTCTGCTAATTGATTTGCTTGGTCTTGTAGTATATTAAGTAAAAGTTTATTTTCTTTTTCTACATTAACTACCTTTTCTGATAATTGCTGAACCGATTTAATTAATGGTGCGATAAACTCGGAATAACCTATACCATAACCGACATCGCCGCTATCAACACATTTAACATCTTCTGGATTAACACTCACACCTTTCAATTCGTATTCTTTTCTTTGCTTTGGACAGGGAACCATAATTGTTTCTTTTATAAAACCGCCAAAATCTAGCATATCCATTTCTGTTAGTATTTCTTCCAGTTCCTGTGCTATTAAGCCAGTCCTACATTTCTTGTTGTCATCAATCATACGATAACAGACTGGATTTAACTTATTAATAAAATCTAAGCCTAAACATTCCTTTATATCTTCTTTTTTTCTCCTGTCTGAATATTGAATTGGATTAGACAATACCCATAATTGTCCATCGCTTGCTTTCAAAGACATTAAAGCAGTATTTGAACTATTCTCCCATATGAACCCACTCGTTGAAGAATTATTCACTCTAAATCTTATAGCATAAGAAGTTAATCCTCCGCCTACTCCTCCTGCTGGCGCTGTTCCTCCACTTAATGATTTATTATTCCCAGACTGAGACATATAAATACCCCATGCTGAATCAGTAGCATCCCATACAAATATTCCTCTCGCATTCGTCCCGTCTGTTTGTCCTTGAATTGCTATTTTCGCCCCACTGGTAATCGTTGCTGATGTTAGTGTGCCAGTGTATGTAATTCCCGCATTTGCCGTTAATAAGCCACCAGCAGTTATTGCCTTCGTTGTTAATAAGCTTGATGTGCTATCAATTGTCATTGCGGTGTTAAATGTTATATTACTTCCTACCGCTACCCCTGATGCGTATTGAAAAACAAGATTAGTGCCTTTGGCTATCATAAAATTTGAGGTAGCAGAACTTGACTTATCATTAGCCGCGCCATCCCAATAACAATCAAATTTTAATGATATGTCGCTATGACTATTGTTAATTAATTGAAAACAAGGATAATTTGGATCGGCTGTTGTAAATGCTTGTATATGCGGCCCTGCTACACCAGATGTCCCGTATAATTCTAATCCACCTGTGTATGCCGCCAATCCTCTCGTTGTTCTTCCCAATATTAATGGTTTTCCTAGCGCCATTGTTATTTTGTCGCTCGTTGCCAATGTCGTTGTTGATATCCCCGCAGTTGAAGTAATTGTTGTTCCTGTTATTGTTCCGCCATTTGTTATGTTCTTTGAGTTCATATCTAAGGCTCCATAAAACCGCATACCGCCAGCATTGTTAAAACGGACAATGTCAGACGAAGCACTTTTATTGTCCAAAAGTTTTGAAATATAAAGTCCCGCCCCTTTTACATCAAATGCTACATTCGTAATACATAACCTCGTTGGTCTGCGGTTCCACTTGTAGCAGTATTTAGAGTAAATAAAGAAATATTGATAATCACCTGATGTCTGTGAAAAGAATATGTCCCCTCCATTTTGGTTTAATATCCTCGCCCCATTATATGTTATATTTCCGCCATTAGTGAGTTTGATTATTAAAATCGGCATTGTTCGTTAAAGTTAGATATTTTATCACAGTGCTTGTCCCGTTGAATGTTTTAATTCCTGTTATTGTTTGGTCTCCTGTTAGTTTTACATTTTGCCCGTCCAATGTGTCCGCATACCCTTTTGTCGCTCCGTCCGTCGCTAATGTCGGAGTTCCAAGGTTGGCTATTTTGCTACTATTACAATCTAGCCCCGAAGCATTTACCCAACCGACGATTGCCCCATCAATAATGAAACTTATTTTTGGCATTTATTTCAAAGTTATAATTTACACCAGTGCCCATATCAAGGCATCCGATAGTTCCTATATTGGCTGTTGAGTTAAAAACCACGAATGTTCCTTTTGTTGTCGCATTCGTTGAATTTCCAGTTATTTCAAGGGCACTGCTAAATGTCTTGATTCCTGCTATGGTTTGGTTTCCTGAGGTTTTGACTGCCGAACTATCAAGGACAGAAACATCCACACCATCAACAAGATTTACATTTGTTATGCTTTGGTTTCTCATATTTAGCCCTCCCGTCATACTAGCAGTGCCGTCTAATCTAAGAAAGGGTGATGCCACATTTCGCCATTGTCCAGTGCTATAAATGAGTAGTTGATTGTCTGATGCTGTTGTTATAATCACATCGCTATGTGTATCAATACTTCCACTCGCCGACACTTTCGCTGTGTTCGTATCGTGCTCTGATAGCCAAGTTGTGATAGACCTGCCATTTAGTTGATTTACATTTGTTATGCTTTGGCTTTTCATATCAAGACCCGCACTCGCATTTATTATACTGCTAAATGTCTTAATACCCGCTATGGTTTGGTCTCCTGTTAGTTTGACCACCGAACCATCAACTGCGAGATTTGCGAGATTAATTCCATTATATGTAGAAGCCCCAGAAATAGCAAAACCATTCATATTTAGCGCCCCCGTCATACTAGCAGTTCCGTCTAATCTAAGAAAGGGTGGTGTGGTGTTTCTCCATTGCCCCGTGCTATACATAATCAGTTGGTTATCTGCTGGGAAGCCTGATATTGTCACATCGCTATGTGAGTCTATACTTCCAGCTGCTGACACCTTATTATTATTATCATTATGCTCAAATATCCATTCATCAACACCTTTGTCATTTAGTAAATTTACGTTTATTATATTCTTCCTTCCCATACTAATATTGCCTGTTTCATCAACATTTATCGGAAAGGTTTTATTTACCCAGTTTATTGAGTTATATGTTAGATAACTATTCATCGCCACTGGTGCTGTAATGACTACATCAGAGAGTGTATCAATTGAACCAAGGGCTGTATTCTTCCATTTGCCTTCTACATCGTTGTAAGTTAAGTATTGTCCGCTTGCTTGCGCAAATATGTTCGTGTCTATCAACTTGTATAAACTTGTTTGGTGCGGATTAGAAGTATTAGAGCGGTGTTGAGTTGAGGCTTTGACTTCGTCGTTGTCTCTCACTCGTTGCTCTGTGTAGTATAAATTTTTTCCTTCTTTGACACAACATAACAAATGGCGGAACAATAACAGGAACAACAATTACTTCAACTGCGGGGATATCAACAACGACATTGGCAACGAGCGACAAAATAACAATGGCGCTAGGAAAACCATTAATATTGGGAAGAACAACGAGAGGATTGGCGGCATACACAGGTGGATTAGAATTATACGGGACATCTGGTGTAGCAGGGCCGCATATACAAGCATTTACAACAGCCGATCCAAATTATCCTTGTTTTCAATTAATTAACAATAGTCATAGCGACATATCATTAAAATTTGATTGTTATTGGGATGGCGCGGCTAATGATAAGTCAAGTTCTGCTACCTCAAATTTTATGATAGCCAAAGGCACTAATCTTGTTTTTCAATACGCATCAGGGGTAGCGGTAGGAAGTAATATAACATTTAACACCGCAATGACAATTGATAGCACATCAGGCTTATTAACAACGAAGGCAATAACTGCTGGTGGCTTACTAACGGCAAATGCGGGAATTACATACACTGGCACACTAACATCAGCAACGATTACCAGTGGGGCGAAAATAGCAATTCAAGGACAAACAGACGGGACGAATGCGAGAGGAATATTTGTATGGGATGCTACTGATTCAGCATGGGGTATTTATATGTCTCAGTCTGGGAATAATAAATCATTAAGTGGAGGAACAGCGCCAGCAGGAGGAGTAGGCGGAGGATTAACTTCTTATGCTATAAGATTTAGAGTGAATAATTCTTCAACGAGTGGGTTCATATGGGAGAATAGTTCAAATACTGCTTTAATGTCTTTGAAAGCAAGCGATGGACAATTATGGGTATTGTCTAATCCAATTCAATATTCAGACAGGAGAAAAAAAGAAGATATAAAGGAATGTTTAGGCTTAGATTTTATTAATAAGTTAAATCCAGTCTGTTATCGTATGATTGATGACAACAAGAAATGTAGGACTGGCTTAATAGCACAGGAACTGGAAGAAATACTAACAGAAATGGATATGCTAGATTTTGGCGGTTTTATAAAAGAAACAATTATGGTTCCCTGTCCAAAGCAAAGAAAAGAATACGAATTGAAAGGTGTGAGTGTTAATCCAGAAGATGTTAAATGTATTGATAGCGGCGATGTCGGTTATGGTATAGGTTATTCCGAGTTTATCGCACCATTAATTAAATCGGTTCAGCAATTATCAGAAAAGGTAGTTAATGTAGAAAAAGAAAATAAACTTTTACTTAATATACTACAAGACCAAGCAAATCAATTAGCAGAAATCCGAGCAGTCATTTTTTCAAATGTCAAATAATACAACCAGACTTCATAGACCCCCACCTATTATGGATATGGATGGCGAACTAACTCCAGAATTAAAGTCTCGTGTTCTTGAAGTAGAACTAAAGACTGAGGAAAAAAAATAGAGCACGAATTGGAAGATAACTGGAATTGTTGTTGTATAAAAAACAGACCAACAGACAGCCGACTTATTAAATACTTATTTCAAATGGGTATCATTATTGCCATTATAACCCTTTGTATCGTGAGGCTATCTGAAAAGAACTTGCCATGCGAGGTTGCTAACACTTATGTCGGTATTTTAACATTGCTTATCGGCATTTGCCTTCCATCGCCTTCTTCAAGTAAGAAGTGATATTTATCAACTTCACTCTCATTCGCTTCGCTCATTCTCTTTTGTTGATAAATATCTTGAAAAGTAAAAACGATGTTTGAAAAACACACGAGAATGAGCGCAGCGAATGTAAGTGTGGATTTTCAAATATCAACGCACTCGTATAAGTGTACTTTATGCCAATAAGCATCACTACCCGAACACATTAAAGGCAGGGCTTCATCAAAACTAACACACCAATCACTCATAGGCTTATATACACATTTAAATTTGGTTTCTATTCCTTTTTGAATACACCACACACAACTTTCATTTTTTTATCACTGACCCGTGAATAGAAATCGCAGGCAGTCCGACCTAACACAGACCACATAAACAAAAATATTAAAATCATTTTTTTATATTATACAAAATATATGATGAGTGAGTTCAAATACCAAAAGATTATTTTTCTGAGCAATGATTTTGCTGGAGGAAGCAAAACATTTAATAAAAATATTCAAATGTCATTCACACCAACCAAAATGAATGTTAAGTTTATCCACTATATGAACGACCAGACCGAAACCAAAACCAGAATTCTTTACATGGATAGAATTGGAATTATTGGAACATTTGCGGACAGCACTACAGCAAACATTTCAAATCTCGGTTATAATTTGGGGGTTGTCGGATGGACTGACGGACAATATACATTTAAAGTCCTTGAAACTGACAGCGGAAATATTGATACAGGAAATTTAGCGGGAAGAATTGTCGTATGCCTAGAATTCGTCGGGTGATATTTATCAACTTCACTCTCATTCGCTTTGCTCATTCTCGTTTGTTGATAAACATCGAACACCAATTTATTTTAAACCATAAAGAAAAAACGATGTTTTAGAATAAGAGAGAGTGCGACAGCACGAAGTGTAATTCTAAAATATCATGGAGAAGATTAACAACGTCAAAGTTAAGCCTGTGAAGCAGGATGGAAACGGAGATAAAAAGCAAAAGGTTATAAATTATTCAATGAGCCGTATGCTAACATATTTTTGCTTGCCCGTAAGAAGAGCGGGAAAACAACGGCACTCTTTGAAATACTGAAACGGACTACAGACAGAAAAACCCGCATTGTCATTATTGCTTCAACAATACACAAGGACTACATTTATAAAGCAATGGTAAAGCACTTTAAGAACAGAGGCAACCCGATGGCAATATATACCTTTCTCAAATCAGACGGGGTGAATGTGATAGACTACGAACTTGACAAACTGAACAAACCAGATGAAGAGCAGGAAGGTGAAATCAAAGATGAAGAACCGATGGAGAAACCACAATTTTTATACTTTGGAAAAGAAGAAAAAAAGAAACAGAGCGCCGCGGAGGCACCAAAAGAACGACCAAGTAAGTATATTTCTCCAGAGGTTGTTTTTGTTTTGGATGATTTAGGGAGCGGTTTAAGAGATAAGTCCGTAAGCGATTTGTTAAAAAAGAACAGACACTATAAATCAAAGGTGATTATGTCTAGTCAGTATCTGAACGACCTACGACCAGAAGCCATTAAGCAGTTAGATTATTTGTTAATCTTTCCAAGCCAGTCTCAGGATAAAATGGAACTCGTGTATAAACATTTAGACTTATCTTTTGTGAAGAAAGTATCACGAAGCAACAAAGGAACGATTTAATTTTCTTTATGTTTCAAGTGTTGATGATGAATTACGGAAGAATTTCTCACAAAGATTTAAATAATATTTTTAGAATTAATAAATATTTTTTTTCATAGTACAATGGTATTTAAAACAACTCGTGTTGAATTCATTCCAACAATTGGCAAACGAACTAAAAACTCAAGCACCAACATGGCTGGAGGTAAAAAGAAAACTGGACGGAAGAAGGGCAAGGGGCAGGCTGGCGGTAAAATTAACTGGCAAAAAGTGGGCAAAACCGCAATGGCTGTTGATAACTTTCTTCGCAATAATAAGTTAATCTCTAGGACTGCGGGAGCATTAAGTAGCGTCGGGGTACCTTACGCTGGTAGTGTTGGTGCTGTAGCATCAAGACTGGGGTATGGTAAGCAGAGAGGACGAGGTGCCCTTAAGTTTTGAAAAAAATAGTTTGAAATATTAAGGAAACATTTTTTGTTTGTATATAATGGTTGCTAAAACCAAAAAAAACAAGGAAGCCTAAGGTAAGACCCCCGCGGGTTTATAGGAATAAAAGCGGGAAGCCGTATATTATCCAGAAGGGCAAAAAATATTATCTTAATTTTGGTAAGAAAACAAATGATATGAGCACACTTCAAATCGTTAAACTTTTTATGAAATACTTAAGCAATAAGCCACGCGAACGTGGCAGTACCCCAAAAGCAAAGAAAAAAGAAAAGAAGGAGGATTTAAGGAAAGTCCAGAGCCTGTCAGAGATTGAACAAAATACGAGAACAGCCATTAATGACCACTTAGACAAACTCAGAAAGGAAAAGTATGAGGGTATTGAGGATATAGAGAAAAAAGAAAAGAAAGCAAGGGAGGATTTAGAAGAGGAGAAGAAGAGGCAAGAGCGTCGCGTAGATGCAGATACTAAGGAAAGGCAGGATGAGTTAGCAAGGATACACCGCAATGAACTATCCGATATCAAGGAACGACAAGAACAAAAAGACAGAGAACTAAGAAGGGAGCAAAAACTCATAGAAGATGTAAAATATGAAGAAGACAGAAAAAATAGAATACAAGCATTACCACCCTATTTCCAACCAGTTGGAGATAATCCGCAATATCAATATATTATGCCACCACAACAGGAACAACAAGCACAACAGACGCTACAACAGGGGCAACCACAGACAGAGATAAAAATTAAACCGAATAAAGAATTTGAAGCCGATAAAAATTTAATCATAAATTCTGGAGTTTTTACTCAAGCAGATATAAATAATTGGGTTCCTAGCAAAATACAAAGTATAGCAGAAAGCATAAAACAATTTCAAGAACAAAAACTGACAATAGACCAAATGAAAAAATCGCTAGGAGCACAAGAATCATTAAATAAAAATATAGGAAATAAACTAGAGATGGCTAAATATGAAGCGATGTTGAAAAGTGCTTTAACTAATGCGAATATTGAAAAAAAACTATCCGTCCAAATTCTTGGCGATGCTCTCAAAGAAAAACTTGAAAAAGAAGGATATGATGTTAAAGGATGGACACATAATAAAAGGTCTATCTGGATTGTTAAAAAAATTATTGAACATAAAATAGATGTAGGAGATAAAAAGGATGAAGTAAAAAAGAAATTGGCGGAATATTTGGGCTTACAAACTGGAACTGGCTTAGAAGATTTGATTAATAAAGTGTTTTCCGTAGAAAATATTAAAAAGTATCTATCACGAAAAGACTGGACACATTCAATGAGAAAAAAAGATTATGTTAATGCACTTATAAATAAATATAAAACCGAACTGAATGAAGAGCAACCAGCGCCAGAAGAGCCCCCACAGCAACCACAACAACCAGAGGAGCCACAGCAACCACCAAATCTCCAACCAGTTGGAAATCTCCAGCATGCTGGAGATAACGAGCAAGAGCAAGAGCAACCACAGCAAGAGGGAGAGGGTCGCGGTTTAATGACTAATGAAATTGATGACATAATGAAAAAATACGGATGGTATCTCGGAGCGATAGCGAGCGATGAAATTTACAAGTTGAAGCCCGGAAGCAGAAAGCGATATGGATTTATTATGAATACCGACCCTAGCAATGAAAAAGGACAGCACTGGATGGCTGTATGGATAAGTCTAGATAAAGACAGGAGTGTTGAAGTGTATGACCCTTTAGCGCTTTACCAACCAACGGAAGACTTTCAACAACAAATGAAACAACTAATAGATAAAAGCAACCCCGATAGTTATTTGTTAATGAAGGTTAATCAAGTAAAACAGCAATCTGATACAAGCGACACATGCGGATGGTTTGCTATGCGCTTTTTAATGAAGCGGGCGAAAGGAGTGCGATTTAAATTCGCCAGTGGCTATACAGACTTAAAAGAAGAAGAAGCGGAGAAATTAAAAGCACAGAATGGTTATGGACATTTTGATACCTATTTGTAAATTCACACTCTCGTTGCTACCGCAACTCTCGTGTGTTTTACAAACTTCATTTTGAAAAAATATATTTAATAATATAGGAAAACGATTTTCTAAAACCAACGAAAGCGTAGCGAAAGTTGGAATTTAGAAAATCAATGGAGTATAAGGGAGGCCGAGCGACAGGTATCTATTACATAAATAGTAAAAATAGGATAACAGGCACGGACAGCGACTTTACACATGAAGTCAATATGAAGGGGCTAGACAATCCCACACATTGTAAAATTCTTCATATTTATGTGCCGAAGTCGTATTACTCTGTGGCTTCACCATATAATACTTTTACTCTTAGCGAAGACGGGTATGAGGCTTTAATTACGATACCTGAGGGAAACTACACAATGAACAACTTAAAAAATAAACTATCTGAGGCGCTAACCGCAGACAGCCCAAATAATTATACTTATGTTGTATCCAGTAATAATACCAACATAGAACCAGAGAACGGCAAATTAACATTCAGTGTGTCAGAGAATAAAGGTATTCAACCGCGGTTTATATTTGATGCCGATACCCGCATTCACGAGGTTATGGGTTTTGATAGAAACTCAACATGTTTCTTCGCTAATGATTTTATTAAATCGCCAAATGTGATTATTCTAACTGGCGAAAAAACTTTATACCTTCAATCTGATTTGGTGAATGAAGGTGATAATCATGTGCTTCAAGAAATATACATAGCCAACGAAATTCCTTTTGGTTCTGTCATTTATGACGGCTCTGGAAGCGAATACGGGAAGACATTATCTGCGAGTTCAAACAATGTATTTAGGTTTTACTTGACAGACGAAAACGACCAAGCGATTAATCTTAATGGTCTGGGAATAGTTATTACTTTACTGGTTTATCGTGAAACTAATTATTTTAGTTTATTTAATTCATTCTTTAATTTACTGAAAGCGCGGTAAAGATATTTGATTTAATTATTTTTTTTCTACACTATTATATATTCTCGTGAATTAGTTAATTTACAGGAAGCAAAAGCAAAAAAAAAAATGCCTGTCCAATATGGAGGAGAACTTACACACAGCCAGAGCGAACTTATTCGCGGTAAGTATTCGCTTAACAAACTTACTGCCCGCGAAAGTCTTGCGGTTGTGCCGATTACTACCGTGGGGGGAATTGAATCAACTTTTGAAATTCCAACTCGCCCTTTGAACCTTGCGAGGAGTGTGTTGCGATTTACCTACACACCAACTCGGGCTGGTGCTGGTGGAAGATACAACCGAATTCCAATGGACTGCCTACCTATGATTAAGACAATTGAACTGCGAAGCAGAAGCGGTCAGTATTTGTGTAATCTTCAACACGTGGGAAATTACACTAAGATGATTTGCGTCGTCAAAGTCTCTCACCGTGAATTGTTCGGGGACTGTAGCCACGTGGGTTTTCGGCCGCTGTCGAAAGAGGTCGGCATATTCAGAAGTTTTGTAGAAAGCAAGTCGCCTGGTGACTTGCTGCCGCCACGCCTGCTTCTTGACGAAGTTGATATGCCAATCTGCGCATAACAGCATTCAATGGACAATACATGACACCAATTTCAGTGAATTTCGAATCCATCCATCTCTCAACCCATCCATCAATCCATCCATGCATAAAACGAAAGCGTTCAAGAGATGCATTGAAAAGGGCACCTGCCGGGCCATCGCCGTGGCAAGGGGGGTAAGTTGCCGTTTCGAACTCAAACTTTGTTTCTCCAAATGTGTCTTGCAGCCACTTCCTGATGCCTGACCAGAAATTGATGAGGCCGTAGGATTTGACGTTGGCTCCGTTGTCACCCGTTTGCAGGACAAAACGCCTAAAGAAAAAATGCGGTGTTACGTTGTACTTGCTCTGTCAATCTATATCTGCCTTGCGATGCGGCGGCTGGGGAACCATCGGGTATGTATCTGAAACTTGGTGAACATTGCTCCCAGCACCATGCAGTTGTTGCGGCCGTCATGGAGGAAGCCTGAGATTTCTTATGATAGATTTATGGCTTTGGATAACCACGGGGCTGGGTCTGGTTATGGGGCTATGCTTCAAAAGTGTAATGCTGATAATCGTGCTACAACAGCCTTTAATGCTAACGTGGTTGCTGGCCAACAAGCAAGTGTTGCTACCGTAGCAAATTTTGGAGATCAGGCTCAATTGCGAGTAGTGCTTGATTTATACGGAACTGCTATCGCTGGAGCAATTTCTCCACCATCTATCAATGCTCGTCGTCATAATGATTTGCTCATCGCAAACGGAACTGGTGCCGCCTCTGTTGTAAATGTCTCTTATGAGGAGGCTAAGTATTTTGAAGGTGGAGCCAGTAACACCAAAACTCCCGTTATCAATGTGTCTATTCCACTAGGCATGCTTTTTGGAACCATTTTTGAAATTGATAAGACTATTGGTTTTAATGAAATTCTTGATTTGAGGAATTGTGTGGGAGGGAACCCAGAAAACCATATTTTATGGAACTGATGCCCTTAGTGTTGCAGCAGGAGCAACGATGACCGCAGCACCCGCAGAGGTTTCCAACCTTAACTTATTTCTCGCCGTTGAAACTGACCCTAATGTTATCTTGGGAGTTCAACAGAAGATTGCGGGTGAAGGCTTTTCGTTTAAGACCGAATACCCTATCTCTTGGAAAACTAATCTCGGTGCTGGCACTCAGTCATTTGTTTTGAAGATGAACCGCTCGCAGGGTGAGAGAATTCGCCGAATTTACACTAGCAGGTTTAATAATACCGAAAGTTCAAACACCGCATTTGATTGCGATAACCGAGCACAGGCTAAGATTACTTCTTATTACACTACTTTGGATAGTAATAGAATTCAGCAGTTTGATATCACTTGCTCCCGCGATGAGGATTATATGCTTTTGAAGGAAAAGGTAAAGGGATCCGCTATTTTGAACTCTAATGTGTATAAGTATAACTGGTTCCACGTTGATTTCTGGGATCACAACCGCCCACTCTATGACAAGCGAGAAGAAGAGGGTTATGAAGTGGCTGGTCTGTCCTTGGATACCGAACGTAGGTATGAATGGAGTGCGGAGGGAGCAGTCCAATTGAATTATTATACTTATGCTATTCTTCAAAGGACTATTGTTGTTAAGGGAATTGAAATCCTTATGAGTTGATATTTGTAAATTCACACTTTCGCTGCGCTCATTTTCGCTTGCTCATAAACATCGTAAAACCGATTTATTTGTTTTTCAAAATAAAAACGATATTTTATAATAAGCGTAAGTGAAACGAGAGCGCGATTATAAAATATCAATGTCTCACCAAAGAAATTTAATCTCACAAAATGCAGACGGAGATTTTGTAAATGTCAAAGTCGGATATGATGGACACGTTGAAACTAATCATATGAAAACCGCTTTCGGTGAAACAACTACTGCACAATTAACACCAGTTTTACAAGAAATCTTTCCATATATCATCAATACAAGGGTATGGACTAAAACAGAAACAAAATCATCTGTGTCATTTTTGGATAATATGGCTGAATTGAAAACAACTGCCGATAATGCATCAGTTGCTACTCTGGTAAGCAAAAAAAGAATAAAATACAGAACTGGAATGGGAATCATGTGTCGCTTCACCGCTTTATGGACGACGGACGAAACCAAGGGCTATCAGTCATTTATCGGAATAGGAGAATCTAATATTAACAACGGATTCTATTTCTCTAGAGATAATAATATTGGAATGCTCATTCTTCATTCTATAGCAGGAGTTGATACATTTATTAGACAAAAGAACTGGGACGACCCATGCGACGGGACAGGCGATATGCCACTAATGGATTGGAGTAAGGGAAACGTATTTCAAATTCAATTTCAATACTTAGGCTTTGGTGCTATTAAGTTTTCTATTGAAAATCCGAATACAGGCGAATTTCAATTAATACACACTATTGAATATGCAAATGCTCATACTGGGGTTAGTCTGCGAAATACGACTTTACCATTCTGTGCAGGTATATTTAATGCTAATGATGCTGGAATACAAATTTTGAAAACAGCCAGTTGCAGTTTGTTCGTTGAAGGCACCAACACTATTAATACAAGCATTACAAATACGGCGGAAGGAGACGAAAAAACAAGCACTACAGAAAGCCCCATTTTAAGTATCAGGAATAAAGCACTATTCAATAATAGCCTAACCAATTATTCAAATGTCTTTCCTTCATTACAAATGAAGATACTAAGTCAAATGTCGTCAGAATGGTATTGAATGGGACGCTAACAGGGGCTGGTTTTGCTGATGTTGATGCCACAACTTCAATCGTAGATACAGACACAAAAGCGACCGCAGTCGCAAACGGAACGACAATTTTTAAACTATATGTAAATAGTGCTTCAACTCAACAAATCAATCTTAGAAGTTATGATATATACCTATCGCCGAGTGATGTATTAACTTTTACGCAGAAGTCTGTCTCTGCTGGTGGAGGAGGAAATATCAATATTATCGCTAACTTCGTAGAAGACCAGTGAAGCAAAAAAGGATTGATTTGATTACTTTACTTTATTCTTTTGGTATTATTTTTTTTACATTACCTTTTACAACAGGAGTGGTTTCGCTCGCTTTCCTTAATATACATCCTTCTTCTGTACATGTAGCATTCGCTGTAGAATGTATTGTTGGCTCTTCGTCCATTATTTTTTGTAGTGTCGCAAATGTTGATTTATCTTGCAAATCAACATAGGATGGGATAACTACTTTCACATTGTCATCACGTGGTTTATATTGTTCATGAAAAGAAACAATGTCAGGCTTAGTCCATTTAATTGAAGGTTTCTTAATTTCGCTGTTAAGGCTCCATTTTTCAATTTCACTCAAGTAGTCCTGTTTGGTGCTTAGGTCGGCATTGATATATACTATATTATATTAATTTTTATTAAATGTATTTTTTACTTCACTTTTAATGTCAGTAAATTTCTCAAACCATGGCTGTTTCATAACCCATTCTAGATATGGTTTGTCAACGGTAGCAACATCTTTAATTTTCTTACCTTTATACTTACCGAATGGAAAAATATCCCTTGGCTTGCCTGCCCGTGCATTTTCAATCATTTGGATTTCGTCAGTAATTATCTTTTTAACATCGGTAAGAGAAAATGTTTCTTTTTTATTTTCAATAGAGAGTTTCTCAAACTTCTCACATAGTCTGGTGAGGGCCATCATTGGTCTATATAGACTGGTAAAAAAAAATTATAGAAAAAAATTAATTAATTGATATTGATATTTTAGAATTGCGCTTTCGTTTCACTCTCGCTTATTCTAAAACATCGTTTTTTGCTTTAATGGTTTCGATGTTTGACAATAAACGAGAATGAGCAAAGCGAATGAGAGTGAAATTGTCAAATATCTATCCTTAATATCCAAAAGGTCTAGTTTCAATCGCATTCTCTACAATTCCGATAACTTGTCTTTTCGTATATGTAAAACTAAATATCTTTTCTAAGTATTCGCTTGTTATTTTTTTCTTTTGTTTGTCTCGCGTTATCTTGTTGTTTTCTATTATAACTACTTTTCCAGACTTCTTTTCGCTTAGCAATCCGTAATTCTTCATCAGTCTCCAACAATTCAGCCAGTTCATTTTTACATTCTCAAATAATTCAGTGTTCGTAATACCTAGCCCACAACTTATTACACTTAACATATTCGGTAAATTCAA
The DNA here is from genome assembly GCA_019918135.1 of Paulinella micropora. Classification (NCBI taxonomy): domain Eukaryota; phylum Cercozoa; class Imbricatea; order Euglyphida; family Paulinellidae; genus Paulinella; species Paulinella micropora. The sequence continues at coordinate 204,440 of WBZZ01000658.1, forward strand.
TGCTTTTTTCGTTTCATAATTCATACTAAATCCTTTTACTTATATACTGGCTTTACCATTATCTAATAAGTATCCATAACATTTTGCACCGCCTCCCACAAAGGTTTTTATTTTCGCTCCTTTTAATTCATCAGTCCAATCTCCCAGTAAATCGCCTGTCTCTACATCTGCCTGATTAATTTCTTTGTTAGTCGTATATATTACGCTGTCTGTGTCATGATACAATATTCTACTACCTAATATGTCCATCATATTATAAAGTCTCATTCTCGCATGGCATGTGGTAAATAAAGCAACTACAATATTTGTTTTAATCGGGTCGCTCACCGCGTCCTGTTTTAAGTCATAACTGGCTTCTACAATTTGGTCGTTAATTATGTTAATATTTACATTATCCACTGATTTATCGTTCAATAGTTTGTATAAGGTATCTTTATCCTTTATCATTTTGTTCTGTGTTTTATTTTGTTTCTGTCCAAACTTACCCCATAAAGAGTTCAAGCACAACTTAGCCACTGCTCGCCGTCCTTCGTTTTTAAATATTTTGCTTTCATCCATCTTTACACCCATTTTAACTTCCATACTTTTTATGTAATTTTGTTTTTCGGCTTCCGTATTACATCCCGCGGGGTATCCACTAGACTCTTGTTTTACTTTCAAGAATGTCTTTATGTATTCTTTGAATAGGCTACTGCTTTGTTCTTTCCAGTGCCATACTTCATATACTTTTATCAACTTATACCCTTTGTCTAAAGCCTTGTAAATTTCTGGAGTTGCCCATGTGCCTGTTATTGCTCGTTCTTTATCAGTGTGCTTACATTCGCCGTGTTGCTCGGTCATTCCGCACTTATCGCATAAGTAATACATCATCTTACCTCTGTCTGCCTTCGGTAAGACTGGATGAAGTAAGCCTCTCGGCGGTAGCATCTTAACCTTAGCCACTCCGAAATATTCTCTGTTTATAATTTTTTTTCATATCTTTTTGTTCTCCTTCATTAGTCGGTCTATGAATGCCGTGGTGTCCGCTTGGATAAAGGTCGTAATACATGACGGTTGGATAAAGCGAACATATGTCAATATATTTCGCATATTCATTGTTGTGTCTGGCTTTCCAATATAATTTCAGAGCATTCACTCTACCTCCAAACATTGCCTCTCGTGGGTTTAGTCCTTCTTGTTCAGTAATTCGTTTGTATCCTCTGCCAGTCTTTCACTGGTTTTCATCAGGCTCCATTCGCACTCCCAGATACTTATTACTTTCGCTTGTTCGTTAAATTGTTTTTCTCTTCTCATTGTTTCCCTGTATAACTCACCCATAGTCTTATTCTTCTTCGCATTCAAAGAATTGCCGTTCCAACATTTCTGACAGCCGTGCCAATGGCATCCGTAAAACTCATAAGCAGTTTTGTTTTTTTCGTCCCAGCCATCTACATACACACGAGATTGTCCAAGTTGAAACATTTTTTCACCTCCGTTGAAATTGCGTGCTTAATATCGGTTTTGTCTAACCTGCTTCTGTATGCTAGCCATTCTACACAAGCTCTAGAAGTCATCCTGTTTTGTTTTTCCGCTTTCAATATCGCAATTGAATTCTCTGGCATAAACTTAGCACGATACAGAGCCATAACACAACTCGCGATAGTTGTATATTGAAAAGGGTCAATACCAAACTCTAGAAACTGGTTTCTAAAATCTATACAACCCTTTCTCAGTATATCAACATCGCTATGACAATACTCAGCGATTTCCTTCGCCATATCAAAGTGGTTATGAGCACTATCTCCGACGCATCGGAGATTGACTTGTTCGTCATACCATTCAAGAAATTCCTTTCGTTTATCTCCTCGCATCGTGTCGTAGCCGTAATGTTTCTTATGTGGCATTACCCCGACATAGTTTTTATTTTTCTCCGTATTGAAGAAGTGCGGGAAGAAACCTTTCTTAAGTTCCGTAAGCCCGAATGTCTTTGGAAAGTCTGAGAATGGCATCGTAAGAAAACTTAGGCTGTCTATGAAACGATACTTCTTAAGTGTCATCATCATAATCTTACCTCCTTCATAGATTACGAATGGAGTTTGTCCGTTATCAACCAACCACTTAAGAATAAACTGACAATCATAACCGCGGGCATTGTGAGCAATAAATGTAAATCCGCTGTGCTTAGTGTCAAAGGCCCAATTACAGAAACCTTGAATGCTCTTGTGAATTACTAAAGGTTCCTTCGCATCGTAATACTGGCTTTCAGCATGATTAACAATGTGTTCGCCTGTGTCCTGTGTCGCTTCAAAGTCAAAGGATATGTATTGCTCTGACGGCGGTAGGATTTCTTTTTTGGCTATTTCACATTGGTGTTCAAGCGGTTTCACTAGTTTACAATTTCGGCATTTCGCATATCCGCATTTGTGCTCATCCTTCTTTCTATAACACAGCCCGCACGTCTTACATTTCGCTTTAACATCGCATGTGCTAATCTTGTGGTTATTGAAACATTCGGCGTTTGGAAACTTTCTATTACACTGCTGACATTCTTTCCACTGGCTCTTGTCGTTTATTCCCTTACATCCCTTGGTTTTGCAGATACTACATTTGGCTTCACAGGCATGTCTTTCCATATACCCTCTTAGACATAACTCACAGAAATTCTTTTTTCCTAGCATAGATTTCATGTTAGTTATGGCATCGTAATGTCCTTCAGTCTTTAGAATATAAAGGTTAGTCAGCCGTTCGCCGTTCGCATCAAGTAGATCTGTTTTATAAACGATTTGGTCAGGGAATTCAACGATAACCAGATTGTATTTAATGTGCTTAGCGAATGTATTAATTTCTGGTATCCCGCACACATCCTTAATGACTTTCGCTTAATCGTGTAAAGCCTCTGCCATTTCCTGCTGTATCTTTCTTTTTCCCATTAGTATTGTTTTAAGTTTTGGATGTTTTTCAATTTTTGATTTTACTACAACGATTGCTCGTGCTAAGCATAAGTTGTCGCTGTTAGTAATACAGATTACTCCTTTCTTTCTGTAGATATCCAATTTGTTCAAAACCTGTAGCCTTGTCCCTCCAGTAGGCATTTTAACAGATTTCAATACAAATTTTAATTTATCAAAGTGTGTTCCGTTCTCGTCCATATAAAGACTTTCGTTGCTTTGAAATATTGCCGACAATCTTTCTAAAACTTTTTCAACCGAGATTTGATTAACTTTATGTAAGCCTGTAGATACCTTGCCATAGTAATCTAAAAACTCAATACCTACATCAATCTTATCTGCGGGCGCTTGTCGTTTTACAAAGTCGCTCAATATTATTTCAATAAATCTTATTACGTCGCGCATCGTAAATGATCTAAAGTTGCCGTTAATCCTTACAGCATATCGGCTTTCATTTATTCCTAGTTTGTGTTCCTTGCTGTCGTCCCTTATGATATCATAATTACCATATCTCAACAAGTCTCTTATATTTTCTTTCAGTTCTTTTTTCTCTTCAATCGTAGGTAAAGGTGGTGCTATCGGTATAGCATGGTGCTCAAAATACACCGCACCTCTTACTTGGTTCAAGTAGTTTTGGGCTGTCGGTGTATCAATTTTATACCCCCTTACCTTCGGCTTGATATATAGCACATCCCGACCCCTGACAGACTTGATTTCATAATTTATCTTATATTCACTTAATCTATCCAACCTGTAGACTTTGCCGTTATAGGTATGTGTCTCCATTGTTTGGTAAATATATCTAAGGAAATATAATTTTATAAAATTAAAATAATTTTGCCGTCTCAAATGTGGGGTGTGTCCTGTGTCCCTGTGTGCCTCTATATAGTGGTGTGTCCTTGTCTTTAACATAAAATTCGCCCATACCCCCGTCGAAATGATTTCAATTAGATCGGCTCTGCCGATCGTTTTTCTCCGACGGAGAAAAACTCCGACTGCGAAATTGTTGTACGGCTATGCTATGCTAGCAAAACCCATAAATCCTATTAATCTTTTGTCTTTCCAAGTCTGATCGTACTTGCTATATCCTGAACCGCAATGACAATTATTTTCCATATAACCACACATACTACATCTTTTGTCTTCTTCTTTCTTAACTTGTTCAACCTTAGATTTTAACAATTTTTTTGTTTTCGAAGTAGTCGAAAACAAAGATTCTATATTTTCTTTATGCTTATTAGATTTCTTATGCTTACATTTACTTCCATTTGTAATCTCTGCTCCACATTCACAAATATAACTTTTGATTATCCATTTCTTGATTTTTCATTTTTAATTGCTTTTCTTTCACGGTCATAGTTTATTTTTCATTCTTCATATTTAGGTATTACAACTTCTTTATGATATTTATTAGCTTCTTCCAATGTCTGCTCTTTTGATTTGCCTTTTCCTATGCTGAAACTCTTACACATAACTTTTCCTCCTTCTCTCCATTGAACTTTCACCATAGGTCTTTTTTCATTATTCTTAACCATTACACAACCTTTTGAACTCCTGAATGTTGTCATCCTATATATGTGTCTTTATAATTATTTAAATAGAAATTAACTTTTAAGACTAAGGCTTATTTGCTTATAATTGCTTTCTGTATTGTTTGTTTGCGAAATGAAGAGGAGAGCCGTTGGAATCATTTTGATTTCAACGGAGGTATGTATTGAAAATAAAAAAGGAAAAAGAAACTGATTTCACACTTTCTAATTTCACGGGGATTACCTATTTCCCCAACACAAGAAAACAAAAAAACACGATTTTCTGTTTTTCTGTGAGGTGCGAAAAAATGAAAACACAAAAAACGCAATTTTCTGTTAGGTGCGAAAAAAATATAAAAATTAGTTTCTTGAATTATTGTGATGTCTTGAAGATGTCTTGAAGAATGTCTTGAAATAGTAAACTATGAATAGGAAGAGAGATTTTGATGAAATTGAGAATGAGTGTTTTTTAATGTAAAAATACTACTTTCAATAGGAAGGCCGTTGGAGCCGTTTTGATTTCAACGGAGGTATGTATTGAACACCTGTGCCCAAGTGGCACCCTTGACTACTAGGAGACACAAACAACACTCAACTTGCACAACTCCACTCGTCAACAATACACAACTACGGAGGGGAGCAGTAAAAAGAGGGAGCACAGTGGCAAAGTGATTAGCTTTGAGGACATAAGAAAGCTAGCTGAGTCACTACAGTCGTGCGTTATGGATGAAGAGACGGGAGATGTAGTGAAGGTAAAGAGAGAGAACGGAGTGAGGGTAGCTGAGACAGACAACCTACAACATATGATAGGTTCAAAAGGACTAGTACCTTTTGCCTACTTTGCCACAGGCAATTAATAGAAATCAAGAGACGAATTCCTGCTTGTTTCTTGCTTGTTTCTTGCATATTCTTGATGGGGAATCATTATTAACTAATAAAAATCAAATTTAAATTCATTTTAAGTAATTCAAGTTGTTTTTGTGGCAAAAATATAATGATTATGTGGCAAATATTAATAATTTTCTTCCAACTTTTTGCAAAAATTTTGCCTCTATTTTGCAAGGGATTTAATGTAATTTCGATTATTTTTATTTATTTAACTTATAATTCAATTTTATTTAATATTTACTTGCACCGATCATCACAAAAACAACTTGAGCTATGTGACTTGAAATTTTGCGTGACTCGAAAATTCGCCTAAGTCATAAATATACAAAATATAAAGGAGGCAGAAAAACAACGGAATGTACGTTCCTATTCAGTAATTCAACTGCGTAGAAGTCAAATATATTAATTTTATATTAAGTCTCAACTTGACTTGTTAGTATGTATAACTTTAATTTTGCCTCCGGACAGTGTTTAGTAAATCTTAAAATTTCACTAAGTGAAATTGATGTGCTAATTTAATAATTACTAGTAATAAAAACAAAAGTTGCTTTAGCAGTTGAACGCGAGCTTGCTTGTGTTGGTGTTCCAACACTTGTTGATTATAGTATTGTTGCTGTTGCAACATTTTTTGCTCAACCATGAGGTGACATTGCAAAATGTTTGAGCTGGAATGTTGCTGAGGTGATGCTAATTCTTCCAACAGTCGCTGACGTTGCTGCTTACTGTTAGTGGTTGCAACCTGCATTTCATCGGAACCAGAAACCTAACTATTGCCTGAGTGTGTCACACGTAAAACCTTAGCCAACACAGGCTGAGCTTCAGAAATCTATTGTCTCAGTTTTGCTACTTCAGCCTGCAGGAGCAAATTCGACTGCTTAATAGCACTGAGATCATTCGCATAACTTTCCTTCCCTGCTGATGGTGGAACCGTATCATTTTGCACCTTTGGCTGCTCCTTGGAAAGACCCTTGTTAGTGTCACTGACAGGCGGTACTGAAGGGGAAGATTTCGGCATGTTCTCTTCAAGAGCAATTTGATGGAATCAAGTGTAACCGGCTCAGCCTGTTCGGTACGGACCACTGTCGCCACACTGCCAGGCGTCTCCTCAGCTTCCTTTGGGCTAGGCTTGCTTTTCCTTCCCATTGGCCGTCGGGTTGCTTTTCCTTCCTGCTTGCAAGCGGCCTATGCAGGTTCCTGCAGCGTATCAAATGAGAAGCACGCTGATTACATATTTGCAGTAATGGAAGTGATAGAAATGTCATCGAAAGGAACACCAAAGGATAGTGTTTCGCCGCGAAAGAAAAGGTTAACATCAACAAGTTCGTCATCTGCTGGAAATGTCTTCTACCTAGGGCGCCGGTGGAGTCTCGGGCGCAGGTGCCTTGGTCGCTCTCTTGGGCCTGCCGTTAGCATACTCTCCGCACAGCTCTTGCTGATCACGCAGCCACTCGAATTCGTAAATACTGGGAGCTGTTCCACCGGGCGATGAATGATGTTTCCATGGCCATCGTACTGTACAGCCATCTTTGCTATGTCGGGGGCAATCTCTTTGTCCCACACTGCTTGAGGTAGGTCTTTGAGTAAAGCGGAACGCACGGGATCGATGACTTTCTGACCAACAAACTGGAGCTGACGGAATACCTCCCCTGTCGTTCGGTCCTTAACGTGACGAGAAATTAAAAACGATTTCGGCAAGTCTGTAATGTCAGATTCGCCTTTCTTCAAAAAACTGCGCGGACAGCTTGGTGGCCGGTCTAAAAAAAAAAAAAAAATGAAAGCATAAACTCATCAATATACATACCCACACGCAGTGAATTCCTCGCCCTCCCTACTCATCAGCTGCTTTCTAGGATAAACATGCAAGTTTTTTAAGTTTTTGGCTTGGAGGGACTGCAGTACAGCCATGTGGCAAGGCGTCTTATTGGGGCCGGGGTTTGCATACATAAGATGAACACCCACGACTGTTTCCCCTTCTAAGAAGGAGTAGTTGGTGCTAGCATGGCACACGAAGCCATCATGGACAAGAAGTTTGGGGGGGTTAGGGCTATCCTTCAGTGGGGTGTCATCCTTTGGAGAGTGTCATCCTTCTTTGGGGGCTCATCCTTCTTTGGAGGGGGGGCGGTTGGTCTTCATCCTTCCGAGGGGGGCGGTGGGAGTACTGGTGGGGTGTCATCCTTCGGAGGGGGGCCTTTTCTTTCTCAGACTCTATATCTGCAAGTGCTCTGGCTCGTTCGTCTCTCTGTTTTTGTTCCGATCTTTCTCTCTCCTCTCTTTCCCTTTTTTCCTCTTCATCTTTTCTCTTTTTCTCCTCGTCATCTTTTATCTTTTTCTCTGCGTCGGCCTTTTCTCTATCTTTTCTTTCTCTGTCTTGTCTTTTCTGTTCGTCTTCTTTTGCTTGTTGTTCGATCCTAGCCAACTCTTTTCTTCTTTCTTCCTCCTGTGCTTCACTCAAAATCGCTCTCTCTGGTTTCTCTTTTTTGTTTCCTTCTTTCTTTTTTGTGCGAAGTGGCTTGTCATCGTCAGACTCTTCGTCCTTGTCATCGTCTTCGTCCGTGTCATCGTCTTTGTTCTTGTCTGTGTTGTCTTCCTCCGTCTTCTTGAGCTTGGCTTTGTGCTCTTGTCTTTTTTCTTTGTGTTCTTGTTTGTGTTCTTGTTTTTCTTTTTGCTCTTGTCTTTGTCTTTGTCTGTCTCCTTGTCTTTGTCCCCTTTCATGGTGTTGTCAGCTCACCTTTCATGTTGTATTGCAGCAATTAGACACTTTCTCGGAAGCGCATTAAGCCTTTCATACTACCAAAACATACGTTTATCAGTGCCTGTTTTTTTTCGGCTGAAACTGACGTCTGTGGGTGCCTTTTAGGAGCCTGGGGCAACTAGTTGTGCCTCCCATTTTTCTTTGTGGCGCTTGCCCACCTAGGTGCTGGCTGCAACGACGCAGGCCAGGTTACCAAACTGGATTTTTTTCTACTATCTTTCCTCTGTTCTCATTTTTTTCCTTGTTCTTTTTCCCAATGTATTCGTTTCCGGAACCCCTGAGGCAAAACTCATTTTGCAACCCATGTTTGTTTAGTTGCGTCCCTTGCCTCATGGGGCCTCTCAACGTGAGTTAGCAGGTATGTCTTTGTTGTTTTGTTTGTATGACCTGCTCAATCCATGTTTTGTTTGTGTTTTGATGCAGTGCTACTTTGAGAGGCAGCAACTACCGAGGCAAAATTTAGGTATATATGCTTGTTTTTGTTTGGTTTCTCATATCAATTTATGTTTTGAACAGCGCCATGAAGAGGAAACTAGTTGGAGGCGCGTTGGGTGCATCATTCCTGAAGGTTTTGGGTGAGGAAGTACGCCCGTGCTACCGTTCTCCAATGCGGACACTGCTCCAGACCCTCCACCTACTCCACCTGTGTCCTCTACCCTCCCTTCCTTGTCTTCCTTTAAAACTGTGTTTGGTTTGGCCCACCCCACCTCCTGTGTCCTCTACCATTTGTACGGCTAGTCTTTGTAATGAGCCAGCGCCTCAATCTCATTCAGCTACCAGCAATTTGGCATCTGTTTTTAAGTCTGACATTCATTCTTTCCAACCTACAGCTACACCTTCATCATCTGTACATGTGCCTTTCTTTAACCCTGGTAATACTATTACATCACATCACGACACACAAGACATAGATCTTGACTTGCGAACAAGTACATTACCTCTATACATTACACTTCAAATCCCCATCCCTCGTACCACTACAAGTAGCTCCGTCACTGCTAAGGCAAACCTAAAAAGACTCAAAAAAGAAACTTTAAAAAAAAGCTACCAGGTAGGGAGACAAGACAGGATAAAGCACAAGAAAATACCACAAGAAAAGTTAACATATCTCAAAAATAATGGTTCTTTCATAAAAACAAAAGATCTTAGCCCCCTTTCATCATTAAAAGAAAGAAAAGTAAACAAATTTTGAATTCCAAGCCGTTACAGCCGTTTCTTAACTTTTTTACTGTATTATGGCTGGTTTTTTGCTTGGCGTTTGTTTCTTTTGGTTTTGTTTGATTACTACTTGAACATTATATTTTTTATCAGAATTATGTTTCTTTCATAATTTTGAAAAATATTTTTAAAAAAATTGAATTTCTAGCCGTTACGACCGATATTTACAAAGTGTTTGTTTTGTGGCTTATTTATGGTAAAAGTTGCCACTCACTTGTATTTGTTATACATACGCACTGACTACTTGAATTATGCATGAAATAATATGAATACTAGCTTTTTCAGCATATTTACAATGATTTTGAAGCATAAAACCGGTGCGGTAGCTTAGACTTTAAATTGAGGGAGACACTTTTACAAGTCACTGCACTACTTGCCACTCACTTGTAGTCGTTATACATACTCACTGACTACTTGAAGTATACATGAAATAATATTAATACTAGCTTGTTCAGCATATTTACAATGATTTTGAAGCATAAAACCGGTGCGGTAGCTTAAAGTCAAGTTGAGGGAGACAGTTATAAAACAGTCACTAGTTGCCACAGTCAAGGCAGTGACTACTTGTCACTCACATGTTTCCTGACATGTATATAATTTTGTGTGTTCTAATCATTAAATACACTGAATTGAATAATTAAAAAAAAATCTAATTTGAAAATGCTGAAATTTGAATTCAAAAGTTCAAATTAACGGTAGTTTGAAACTTGACTGAAATTGTGGCAGTTTTTCATAGTGACTCAAGTTGTTGCTCTGGTTTAACGACCGTACAGCAGTAAGTTAATTAATATTTGTTATTTAGTTCAATCTAAATTCAGATTCAAATTGAAATTTTATTTTTTCAACTTTTTCATATTACCGTCCGGTGTTATTAATAAAATGTGTAGGTCTTGTCGCTAGTAATTAATTTCAAGGCCATGACCATAAATTTAATGATGACCGTGGCGTTTGTTAGGACTGGTTTTCTTTGTACATTCCGATTCAGAATCAGATGATCTGTCACACTTCGCACGTTTGCTTAACGGTTTGTAGTGACGGCCGCGGTAATGATGAATGTCGACATGCGTCAGATGAGAGTGAGACAGACCGGTCCCTTTTGCTTTTGACATTGGCTGCTGCAGTTGTAACACGTGCACAAACAGAAGCAAGTTGTTAGTAAAAGCAAGACATGTGTCGGCTGATTTACCTCGTGCTTCGGCCTTGGCAGTGTTGAGGTCCTCCTTGACTGCCTTGTATTTATCCTTCAGTGCGGCAATCTCGGTCTGTGATTCGTCAAGCTGCGCATTAGCCTCCTCCAAAAGCCCCTCAAGCTCAGTAATTTTGGTTTTGAGATTACCAAGCTGTGAAAGCAATGAAGCTTTCTCTTTACCAGCAAGTTGCAATGCTTCACTCTCTTCTTGCTCAAGAGCAGCCACCTGCTTCTTCAAATCTGTCACTTCCTAATACAGACATAGATTGTGTGTGTAATCAATAAACAAAATGAGATACCTTGCGGAGTTCCTTGTTGGTTGTTTTATTGTGACCATTAGCCTAGTACATCAAATAAATAAAATGATTTGGGGAGAAAAAAAAGTACCCTTGACAAGTTGTCGTAGTTCTTCACAACAGTGGTGTATTTGTTTTCAAGGTCTGCTTTCTCTGCAGACACATTTGTACATTACGTTCCAAGGATGCTCGGTCCTTGGCAGAGGTCTTTCTCAGCTCCAACAGCTCAGCTTGAGCCTTGAGCTTGGCCTTGCGCTCGTCGTCCAGTAAGCTAAGAGAGTTGTCGACCACTCTTTTAGCTTCCTTGTCGCCCTCCATCAAAGCATGGATTTTCGCCTCGGCCTCAGATAGCTTGCCCTTTACTGACACAAGCTGCGCTTTCAATTCGACTATCTCTTGAGTTGGCTCTTTGTTCACGAAGACTTCAATACTTGCATGCTCATCTGACTCAGTCGCGTCGGACTCTGCTCTGGATCCGGTATGCTGGTCGCTGTTTTGCATCAGCTTGGCTAAACTTTTGACAAGTTGCCCTTGAAGGTCAGGGCACTTGACAGTGAATGGCACGAGCGCTTTCTGATCAAGGTTGAGCATGTCTTGAAAGGTGCGTGGAACGGGAGCGTGAATCCAGTCTGAGGTTGATCGAAGTACTCTCACCACTCCACTTCTGTTCTTGTATGCAAAGACAAAATGAATGTACCGACGTTGCTTGTCGGCTTGTCCTCAGGTCCTCATAACAATCTTCAAGAGCCGTGCCAGCGAAACCGTAGTCTCTGCGTCCTTCAACATCTCAACCACGGTTGCTGCTTTGGAGGTTGCACGGAGAAAATAAATCCAGTCGCCAACGTTGATGTCTTCACCATTCAAAGTGATCTTGGGCAGCCAAACCGTTCTTTCACCATGCTGTCCCTTCCATTAATTCACCTCCTTGCTTCGATATGTCCCACTTACGATTGGTGTTGGTCGGCGCCAGGACGAAAAAGATCAAGGTCGTCAGGATGTACGTAATACACCTAAAGCCACATAAAAAATAAAAGCAATCACAGATTAGAAGGCAAAGCAGACCTTCACAGATGTGCCGCCCCCAACAGACAGTCCCAGCAATGCACTTGCTAAACCCTTGAGCTTAGATAATGCCTGCAGTCGTGGCACTTTTTTGTCCACTGTCGCCTTGAGGTCGCAAGGAAAGTTGGGGTTAGTGAGCAAGAAGACATCTTGGTCAGTGGGGCCGCTGTTGTTCTCCCCACTTCTGGCAATGAATGCATCGTTGATGGAGTGTCCTTTTTGGTCTACACTGCGGTAGCTCTCACACAGAGATGCTTGAGATGCAGTAACCGGAACTGCTGCTTCAGGAACCGGTAATGGAGCTGCACAGAAAAGTTTCAACTAAAACAAGGGGAACCAAAGATTTTGATGTAGACCTTGGGTTGCTGGTGGTGCGCCAGCAGCTGCAGTGCTTGGCAATGCATCGCCGTTGCTATCGGCCATACTGCTCCGTTCAAACGCTTGCTCTCGACTTCTTGAGTTGTTTGACCACAGCAAACCCCAAAAACAACCAACCCTCCCCCGCGCCAAAAAAGTTGTCGTCGAAGTTGCAAAACGGGTACACAGTGGCACAATTTTTTTTCGCGTGGAAATTCATCGGATTTTGCGGACCCGCACGCCTCATGACCACCATGTCCACATCGGCTACCACAGCCACACTAAGTCCGTTGCTTTCCGTGTCGAAAAGCACCAAAACATACCAAAACAAAAAGTGGTAGATTGTGGCAGTTATGGTGGTTGGTGTGCCTTACCTCTTGTTTCTGTTGTGCTGCATGTCTGTTTACAGTCTGTCTTGTCTTTTCTTCACGTTTTCTTGCACGCCTTCTTTTTTTGTTTCTTTTTTTCATGTTTTTTTTTGCACCTTTTTGGATGTGTCAGACTTTGGATGAAACGCAAACAAAGACCTCAGCACGAAGTTCTTGCAGACCAACAGAGATACGAAGCCAGGGTCTGAGATGTTTATTTGCTTTGCCACATTTTTTTGTATTGATTGTAGTGCTTATCTTTGTGTGTGCTTTTTGTGTGTAGGTGAGGGCACTGCTCCGTCTGACGCCAGATCAGCCCGTGGCAAGTTCTGGCTCCGAATCCTCCCTCTCAGCTGCGTCTGCCTCTTCCTCGTCATCTGCCTCGTCGGAATTCCCTTCACAGCCCTTGACCAACAGACGTTGTCTGTTTGTCTCGGACTTGAATTCCGACGAGATGGATGGTCTGAGTATCGAGTTTGCAGAGGCAGACAAGTCAGACATTCGTTCGCCTGCCAATCCGTCTGTCCAGCTGTCAGCTGTAGACAAAATCCTGCAAACTTTGGGGACACAGGGGGAGAGGCTTTTTGTTCACTCCCAGCAAGAAGCTCCTTTAATGGAGCTGGCGAAAATTGGCTTGGCAGTTATGGCGAGGATGATGAATGATTGCAGTGGCATGCCTTCTCTCACCCCCACAACCGCCCCTCCTCATGTGCGCAGTTTGCAATTGCTTGGTGAGATACAGGAGCTTTTTGTCTTGTCTGATATATCTGTTGCCTGGCTTAATCTGCCTAATGCTGCATCCTTACGTGCCTTTATTGGTTGCTCTTTCACTAATACGCCTGTCGATTACGATCCTGTTGCACTACAGCTTATGTTGGACACCTTGGGGTTAGTGCATTACCTCGCCAAGTTCCACCCATCGCACGATCGTCATATTAGGAGTGGGCAGCAGTTTGTGGAATACCAAACCGAGAGTAAGGTTTATGATGATTACGCGAGTTTCCCAATTTACTGGAAGCAAGTGCTACCCGTCATTTCGGCAGCTGTAACTGAAGGCAAGCCATGCATGCACTTAACTAAGCAAAAATTGCGAAGAAATCAGGCCCAGCTGCAAATTTCATTCGAGGCGGGCGAGGCGAGCTTGTGGAAGTGTGAGGGTTGTGATCCGCCAAGTTTTCATATTGAGTGTGACTCCAGCAGAGCCCATATATGTGTGCGCAAAGGCATAGTAAGTACAGGAAAACCTAAGCAACCCCCCCGAGTTCAGAGCTTTGAGATAAGTGCAAAGTTCGAAGATCAGCCAGTCGTTTACAGCGCAATTTGTTGTTTCTCAAAGAGGATGTGGAAATTCGGGCAAAGATGGCTGAGTGGCTTGTCGGATGGGCCTTGTTGATAAGGAAAAGGCTGCGGGTCAGTAGGGAAAGCGATTGTGGCTGCCCAAAACCTCCACTTGCATGCTCATCTGATGATGACAAAAAGAAAATGGTTCAGCTGTGGATTCCTTTGTGCAGGCATGGAGTAAGGTCACCCCCCCCCCCCCCGCACGCACAACCATGCACCAAGGGAGGGGGGCAGGGTCCCCTCCCAATTTTTAGCTACAATATCATGTCATGCTTACTTTACATTCGCATGACGTGACATTATAGCTCAGTTATGTTGGACACACACTGCAGCACTTTGTGAGAAAAACATTTTCGTTAAATTATGTACTAGGACCCCACCTTACAGCCGGGCTCAACAGCATATGAGCTTAGCTGAGCTGCGTGGTTTTTGGAGCAAGCAAATCGGTCAGTTTCTGATTCGCCCCTGGTCAGCCCTTAAAAATCTTGTGCGAGCACCTACACGTTGTCTCTGGACTCGGTTGCACAGCCAGCAATGGATCGAAAACAGACACAACAAAGTCTGGGCTAAATGCTCCCATCGCCGGTCCTTCAAACAAAAAACAAATCGACTTGCTGAGTTGCAGGCAGTTGAAGGTAAAAGAGAGCTGTCGGATGAAGAAGCAGCCGAAAGAAAAAGGTCGAAAGCGAAATTCAAAAAGAAGAACACCACTTCAACGCAAAAGCAGATGTGAAAGTATTTAACGAACACTTAGAACAGGTAAGGAACGATCTTGCTGCTGTTCTTGTGCTGGTTGATTTTTCAAGAATGAGTGTGGGAGGGGGCAAAGCAAAAGATGTGCATGATTGCATCGCTGTTCTGTTGTATGGTGATGGGTTGGGTGGCATCAAAAGAAAATATGTCGATACACTTCCTCATCCTAGAGATGAAACAGTGAATAACGATTTTTTTTTATCGTAAGTGGCAGAACGATTGTCTGGAAAGGGTAATTAAACCACTTGGAAAGACTAAAGTTTGGCAGTGGTCTGATGGAGGCCGTAAACATTTCAAACAAAGGTATTCTCTAGCTGAGGCTAGCCTTACTAGGGTCAAACATCCGTGGTTGAAACATTTTTCATGGCAATTCTGGCCATCAAATCATGGGAAAGGTCTTTGCGATTCGCACGCCGGTAAAATTTCACAAATGGTGGCCTATATGGCTTTCCATGACGACTGGTATTGGGAATCCTCTCGTGATCTCGCTTGGCTTATCCGAACCAAACTTTCTGATTCAGAGCCAATGTTTTTCAATGATGCTATCAACCAAGATGAGAAATACCGTCACCCAGTGAACGGTATTGATGATCTTGGTTGGTATCATCATTTCGAAGCAACTGAGACGCCAGGTAAATTAATTATCAAAGAACTTTACACATCACGTGAGAAAGTTTTTCGATTTACCACCGATGCGAAAAAAAGAACTGTCTTGAACACTCTAGCTAGTGTCAATAGGGAACCAGAAAATTTCTGGTGGCCTCAAGAGCTCGGGCTCCCTGGTGGCTCCTCGGCGTCTGCCTCCATCTGTTCCTGCTCGAAGAGGCAGGCAGCGACAAGCTCGCAAACGAATTTTAGATAGTTTATTAAATCTTTTCGAACTTGAAAATTTTCAATTTGAATTTGAATTTGAATTTAAATTTGAATCTAAGTTTAGATTAAACTAAATAAAAAATAACAATATTAACTTACTGCTGTACGGTCGTTAAGTAATAACTTGAGTCACTATGAAAAACTGTCACCATTTCAGTCAAGTTTCAAAAAACTACCGTTAATTTGAATTTTTGAATTCAAATTTCAGCATTTTCAATTGGATTTTTTTTAATTATTCAATTCAGTGTATTTAATGATTAGAACACATAAAATTATATACAACATGCCAGGAAACATGTGAGTGACAGGTAGTCACTGCCTTGACTGTGGCAACTAGTGACTGTTTTATAACTAACTTGAATCTAAGCTACCGCACCGGTTGTATGCTTCAAAATCATTGTAAATATGCTGAACAAGCTAGTATTAATATTATTTCATGCATACTTCAAGTAGTCAGTGCGTATGTATAACAAATACAAGTGAGTGGCAACTTTTACCATAAATAAGCCACAAAACAAACACTTTGTAAATATCGGTCGTAACGGCTAGAAATTCAATTTTTTTAAAATATTTTTCAAAATTATGAAAAAAAACATAATTCTGATGAAAAAATATAATGTTCAAGTAGTAGTCAAACAAAATCAAAAGAAACAAACGCCAAGCAAAAAACCAGCCATAATACAGTAAAAAAGTTCAGAAACGGCTGTAACGGCTTGGAATTCAAAATTCGATTACTTTTCTTTCTTTTAATGATGAAAGGGGGCTAAGATCTTTTGTTTTTATGAAAGAACCATTATTTTTGAAATATGTTAACCTTTCTTGTGGTATTTTCTTGTGCTTTATACTGTCAAGGCCGAAAAGTTTCAAGAAGTACTTGGGTTGTACTTGGTCCGAGTTGAAGCAGGAAATGGGGGAATTCTGCTGTGTCAATTTGCAATGCAACAAATTGATCGATCCCTTTGCTGCTGTTAAGGCTAGAACTGACTCAGTGCAGCTGAAAAGAGCCGAGCTAGCTAGCTGGGCAGCTGGAATGCTTCTAAGTATGCAAAATGTGCAAGGGAATGTTGAGTATCGTTTTAAGGGTGCACGTATATGTCGCAAAATGTGGCAAAGACTTCATGGAGTTGGGGAGAAACCCATGAGGAGGGCTTTAGCTGGTCTGAAGGAGGACAACACATTCTGTGCTGACTATGGAAAAGCAACATCGCCGACTGAGGACCTTGTATGGGCATGGTTGCATAAAAGGTTTTCGTAGAGCAGGAAAGCGAGGCAATTGCAGATGGGTTTTTTCATCTCCAAGATACAATGGATTCCCTAAGATTTATGGGGACGTGATGAAGGAGTGGAATGCCTCCCAGAAAATCATTGTTTTGAGTGGTCCAGTAGATGCCAGAGGTCCTAGCGAAAGTTTAGTTCGTCAGGTTTGGAAGGCGGAGTTTGGCATGGTCAAGCCGATTCGAAAGGGAGATTTTGCTAAGCGCATGATTTGCACGGAGCTTGCCGACGCTCATCGAATAGGGTAATTTTTTTTTTTTTTTTTTTTTTTTTTTGCTTTCTTGGGTTTGATTTTTTCTTTCTTTTAGAATTTCAAAAGTAAGGCAGAAGCGGACAATTGCAGGATCTCTAATCGTATTCACAACAAACTTCATCGCGCCGATCGTCGTGGCAGCATGCGACGGGCGGTCGAAGGGTAATATTGCAATTTTTCAAGGGGATTTTAACAGGTAACTTTTTTCTCCTGACATAGGGGCAAAGACGTGCAGCGAGTGACTCCCATGACCATCGATATGACAAGGCCTTTTCATTTGCCTTTGTGTTCGCGCGGCTCCTCTGACTTTAGGGATAGGTATGTAGTCAGACTTCATGCAGGTGGTGCTATCATGTATGCGCACAACATGAACTTCATTCTTTGCCATTTACCCAATATATCTCACGGTCCAAACTCAAACATCACGTTTCTTTATTGGCTTTTGCGTTGGGAGTTATATCACCCCCGGACTAAGGCAGCTGTGAAGCTGTACATAGACTGGGATGGGGTATCGAGAACACAGCCGACACGACCATGCTGTTTCTGTGTCATTTGATCAAAAAGAACTGGAAGTCTGACATCGAAACCCACAGAATGGTGTCTAAGCACTCTCACTCGGTTCAAGACCAAAAGTTTTTTGTTTTGCGCTACTTAGGCTACAATACCACGCTAATGACCACTAATTTTGCGCAAGCACTATTCAAACTTATGTTAGGCTTCAAAAAGAATAAGGAATCTTACTGCCTTTTACTTTTAGCTTCTGAGTCTGACTGGGATGCCTACTTCGAGATAGCGTCAACCCTAGCCTCAAATTTCGGAATAGGCCCTTAGCTTGGCAGTACTTGGCTGGGAATGACGAGAGTAGAGGCTTGCCTAGGGTCGAAGTCAAAACTTGGAGGGATGCCCAGAAGTATTGGCACGGAGTTGGTGACAGTCCAGATGGTGCAGATATTTTGCCTTACATCAAAGAGCCAGGTATTGTTTTGCTACATATATTGCAGGCATACTCATTTATGTATGTGTGTGTTGCAGTCACTGCTCGTCCGAAGAAGCTGCCCAACATGAACTGGGTAACTAAGAAAATTGAGCGTGATGTTGCTTTTCTTGCTGGAAATATTGTTCTAAGGAGGAACAGGCCTGGTTCAAGGAGGTACTTACACATTCTCAGCTTACCCGAATCATTTGGGATGGGGAGGAGGGTCATGGCGGTTTGCCTGGTCAGCCTGGCCACTTCGCCATGAAAGATAAAGCGGGGTATTTGTGGGAAGCACGATTCCGAGTGCTTGATGATCTGCCTGCTGACGGTGGGGCGTGCCAGCCGATCGGCAGCGCAGGAGGAAGTGGAAATGCTATCCGAGGCTGAGAGGCTTTTCGTGGCCAGGACTTCGTTCGTTAACGATGGCAAGGCACCCGCGCACCCATCTTGGATGGGCGCCCGCCTTCTCAATCAGGAGGAGAAAAGGCAGCATGACTTCGGTTACGAGAGCAGATTCCCAGCCCCACATTTAAAGGCTTCCTCCATTCTGGCTGAAAATCCAACTGAGGCAGCTTTGAAGAAGGCGACTGTTAAGGAGCTTCGATCCTGGCTAGCTGAGAACGATCAGAGGCGCAGTGGGTCAAAGCCTATCCTCATTCAGCGTGTACTGTCCTGTTTTGATAATGCAGCTGAGCAGAAAAGGAGTGAACTAGATAGATTGCAGGAACGGGGTGGTCGTCGAAAGAGGAGGAGAGTCGCTGACTCTGACTTGTTGGACGAGAAATTACAAACGAATTCGGATTCAAGTTCTGATGAGCCGGTGGTACCCCACCCACTCACTGTTAGCGATAGAAATCGCCCACATTCAGCAGCTCGCCGCCGAGTCAGGCGTCAGTTCGCACGTGTTTATGGGCTTAGTGATGAAGAGCGTGTGGCTGCGGAATTGCGACAGCGACGCTGCAGATCTGACCTGTCAGACTCTTCTTCGTCAGAAGAGTGGGAACCAATCAACGCGTTGAGAGATCTTAATAACTAAATTTAGTTATAGCAACTCGTTGAGAGATAATGCCGCGTAAAATCCCGCTGCAGGAAAGCTTCCTTTCATTGCACATCAATTTGACTTAAGGAAATTTTAATATTTATTAAACACTGTCCGGAGGCAAAAATTAAAGTTACACATACTAACGAGTCAAGTTGAGATTTAATATAAAATTAATATATTTGAATTCTCCGCAGTTGAATTACTAAATAGGAACGTACATTCCGTTGTTTTTCTGCCTCCTTTATATTTTGTATATTTATGACTAAGGCGAATTTTCGAG
>WBZZ01000659.1:0-5000 GCA_019918135.1 Paulinella micropora
AGTGTCATAATCTAGTGACCATCACTACCTTTTGAGTGTCTATCACTAAGGTCATAGTGACCGGAACTAGTTATATTGAACATCATATTAAAGTTATCTGTACTCTGTCTCTGTGAAATATGAGCGTCACTGGGATATTTTTAATAATCAGTGTCTTGATTTAAAAGGTAGACTGTGTCTACATACATACATACATACATACATACACGTACACACACGTACACACACATACATACATACATGAATAAATACAGAGTGAGAGTGAGAGTGAGAGTGAGAGTGAGAGTGAGATTGAGAGTGAGAGTGAGAGAATGAGAGTGAGAGAATGAGAGTGAGAGAATGAGAGTGAGAGTGATTGCTGGATTCAATTAATTTCTTACATCTGTCTCCTGCTGATCCAAGAAGTACTCAGCATCGCTATCATTACTTTCGTCACCGTCCGGGGCAGCAAAAATCTCGTTTTGACTAGGAGCGTCAGGCCTAGCTATAGAGTCCACCCCACCTTGGTCCGCCTCATCATCTGATAATTCCAGATTCACTTCTAGTATTTGTTTTTCTTCTGGCATTTTCTGTTCAGCCTCACTGTCACTCGCATATAACGCATCAAGATCAACCACAGGAATGTCTTGGTCAGGTGCTGGTGCTGGATCCTTACCATCCACCAACCTATCCACTGCCTCGTGCATATAATCAGGCAGAATGGAATCATCACGCTCTCTGCGTACAGGTCTTGGCTGACCTGGCAGGGGCTTGTGTTTGGGATATTTCTTTCCTTCAGAGTCATCCGACGTTATTGCAACAATATGCGCAACGGCGTTTTCATCAACGTGCATTCCATCAACCATCATATCCAGCACAGAATCGAAGGCAGGGATTCATTGGCATGCATTATCAAACTTGACACCTTGAGAATGGTGAGGCTTTTGGAACGGACGAAGACCTTCGTCATGTTGTCGCACGTCCGACGCTCGAGCAGCATGCCACTCAGCTGTCTTGTTTTGGGATGAAGCCGTGGTACAGGGTGGTCCATAACGAGCATCAGTGCGCATGGGATGACTGACTGGGAGAAAGGCTCGAAAGTCTCTCTCTCTCTCTCTCTCTCTCTCTCTCTCTCTCTCCCTCTCTCTCTCTCTCTCTCTCTCTCTCTCTCTCTCTACCTCTCTCTCTCTCTCTCTCTCTCTCTGAAGTTAGTGATGGTCTCTTCGAAGTAAGTAATGGTTACTTAGAAGTAAGTAATGGTCACTTAGAAGTTAGTGATGTGCATTTAGAAGTTAGTGATGATCACTTAATGCATAGCATGTCAAGAGGAATAATAATAATAATATAATAATAATAATAATAGTGCTTCTCTGTCAATGGCTGATGCATTTCTGCACATGCGCCTCCATCGTCTCACCCGTGAGGGGAGTACGAAGAATTGACGATAAGCTCTAATGACACCCCCGCAAGGGCAGTTCCAACACTTCCAGACGGGCCGGTATGTTCAATGAAAATACTGGTCCAGACGGATCGGTATGTTCAATGAAAATACTGGTGGCACCGACGGGAATCGAACTGGCGACAGGGCCCAGATGGTAGAACTTGACCACTGGGCTATCACGATGTCCAAAATAATAATAATAATAATAATAATAATAATAATAATAATAATAATGATAATAGTGCTTCTCTGTCAATGGCTGATGCATTTCTGCACATGCGCCTCCATCGTCTCACCCGTGAGGGGAGTACGAAGAATTGACGATAAGCTCTAATGACACCCCCGCAAGGGCAGTTCCAACACTTCCAGACGGGCCGGTATGTTCAATGAAAATACTGGTCCAGACGGATCGGTATGTTCAATGAAAATACTGGTGGCACCGACGGGAATCGAACTGGCGACAGGGAATAATGATAATAATAATAGTAATAACTCTCTCTCTCTGTAGTGACTAGAAAAGATACCTTATGATGACGACCACTAGTGTTTAAGTGCATGGAATTGCCAATTGGTAATTTCTGTTACCAATTGGCAACGTTTTTCCGTAACACTTCTTTAAGAATTATTTTGCAGTTTCTGGGCTCAATAAAGCATAATTGATGACTAATCCTGCTTCCCAAACACTTCAGCAATCGTTGCGTAAAATTTTGAGCCAAAAAGAGTGTCTGCAAGTTGAGAAAAAGGCACTTGACTGAGCCACCCTATTTTGGGGATTTTTGCATTTTCTGAAAAAGTATGGAGGTAGGAAGCTGTGTTCACAGCTTCCTACCTCCATACTAAGTCACTGGCAGCGTGTGTTCACAAAGAAAATAGTGGAAAGTAACATCAATATAATTTGGTTCATGTTCTCATGAAAAAAACATATTGAAACAGCTACTTCTATGTGTATCGTCTTTCCAATTACAGATAATTTTATTTTATTACAAGTGGATATTATTTGGTTGGAGAAGAGCATGCCGTGAATAGTTTTTGGTTTTTGTTAGACAAAGGCAGGCAAAATACATAGAGATTAGATATTTCTGTTCAGATAGACAAGACACATTAGCAAACGAAGACAGAAAGGATGTGGGAGGAGCATAGTTTTGTTTTCGTTAATTCTGAAGGTAGAAACGCGTGACTCCTAACAGTTTACATTACACAAACGCTTCCTTCTGTCACATTAATATTTCTACATACACATGCGCCCATAGGTAAGAAAGCATAGGAAAGAGATGATGAAAAAAGAGCAGTATGATTGTGTGCACAGCTCGAATAGAAACAGAATACAGCAAAACTTGTATTTGTCACAACATAAAGCACTTTATGTCATTCATAACCCCCACACTTTTTTGTTGCTTTGCCAGCTAACCTTGAATTCTGTGTGTGACGCCTATGTGATTTGTCTCGTTGGTTTCATATGTTGTTGTGTATGTGCAGAGAATTCAAGCAGACAGAGCACGCATTTCGTGTGTTTTTGTGCAATCCATTTTTCTGTGTTTTGTGTGATTTTGCTGTTATGAATTATTTCACATGTTGTCACAAGCTTGTACGTCCACCACCCATGCATTTGTGAGTGTGTGCGTCTGTTATCACATCACATGTGCATGACACACTGAGAATAGAGAAAAATATATTTAAGAAAGTCATGTTTGAAAAAATAAAATCAAGAAAATAACATAACAACTTGCTTTTTTTTCACTACATAATCACTGTGTACGTGTGCTCTGTTCTATTTCCAGCTTGCAACATTGCTAAGTGTTTGCCTGCCCACTTCCACACTCACGTTACCCTTGCTGTGTACACAAACATGTTTTGTTTGCTGACCAACGATATTTTTTTCTTGTGTTTTGCCCCCCCATTTCCACATACTTTGTCCTACTTATTGGTGATGTTATCATGCATGTTTACTTTTTATATTTCGTTTGTGCTTGCAATCACCCTCGAGATTGCCAAATATGTTTGCATGTTCACCGCTTCACATTCCATTTCTGACATATATGGTTTTATTTAACAAAAACAAGTAATGTAAAATTGCTTTGTGAAGCACATGGTTTTGTTTTCGTTTTTTGAGTTTCTTTATATCTTCGAAAAACCAAATAATGTTTGTTTTTATTTTTGTTGTCGTCCGTGTCAACTCACAACATCATGGAGACAAATTAGTTGCTGTTTTCATTTCATAATCTCATCTGAAAGGAAGCTGTTTTTGTTGTTTGTATTTAATACTAATTCGCTATTGCAATCTATGCGCTCAAATATTAGCTCTGATTCTAAAGATAATAACATGTCAATTTACAAAAGTCTTTACCAATACTAGATGATCATTTTTCCGCATTGTATTCCAAAAAATATAATTTTTTCAATTCTCGTTTTTTCAAACAAACTCAGTTACCAATTGGCAACAGCATTTTTGCAACAAGTACTACGACTGAGTGAACAGACTCACTACACCGTCATATTAAACTTTTCTTTTAAATTTTTACCAGTTTCGGGTCCGGTTATTAATAATATAATGAACTTTTAATATTTTTATTTAATTTTTTTTATTTTTTCCTGCTTCTGAAAGTAGTTATTTTTCATTGCCAATTGGCAATCATGCGCATGCACTTAAACAAGAGTGATCATCACTAAGAGGCTAGTGCACATCACTAAGATTCTAGTGCCCATCACTAAGAGGCTAGTGTCCATCACTAACACCAATAGAATTACTGGAATACTTGATGATAAAACATATGAAATACCCGAGATTTTTCAAGTATTTTAGTATCTTTAGAAACAGCATACATAAATGTATTATAACACGTCAAGAAACGAGGCGAGAACCCTCGCGGCGCTAGAGAAATAATTATTTGAAAATGCAGAGCAGTCATTTTTGTCAGGCCGGCCCGCAATTCATGATCAGGCCGGCCCGGACGACAAATTAAAATCTATCGAAACTTTGCTTTTCAACACCGTTGCTGCTGCTGTTGTTGCTAGCGCGCTGTCGTTGCTGTTGTTGCTAGCGCGCTGTTGCTGTTGTTGCTGCTGTTGACAATGTTGTTGTTGTTGTTGTTGTTGTTGTTGTTGTTGTTGTTGTTGTTTCTTGCTGTGTTGTTGTTATGCTGACAGGTACCTCAACGCGTATGGTCCCAACTTCGAATTCAACTGATAGAAATATTTGATTCACCATGCACATAATGCAACTGCTATTGGTATTATTGTCTTAGTATCTGGATCTATTTGTGCGTATATGTTTGCATGTATTTGGCTATTTCTAGTGTTGCATTTGTATTTCGTGTGCGTGTGTGTGTGTGTGCTTGTGTGTATATGTGTGTCTGACACAGGTTTTTTTCTTTCCTTTTTTCTCTTTTGTTTCAATGCAACAACATCTACAAACACGACAGTCTCTCTCTCTCTCTCTCTCTCTCTCTCTCTCACACACACACACACACACACACTAGAAGGTTAGGTAGGAGCAAACATAATTTTGTCTGCTTTTCTGCCTTACTCTCTCTCTCTCTCTATATATATATATGTATATATATGTATATATATGCATATATAT
>WBZZ01000659.1:10000-12500 GCA_019918135.1 Paulinella micropora
TCCACGCATCAATAGAGATAGATAGATAGATAGATAGATAGATAGATAGATAGATGATAGATAGATAGATAGATAGATAGATAGATAGATATTAGATAGATAGATAGATAGATAGATAGATAGATAGACAGACAGATAGATAGATAGATAGATAGATAGATAGATAGACACACTCCATACATCGCTGTTTCCTTCGGGTAAATTTCTGTTCGCGGTAGGTTTCACGCATTGTGAGATCTTCGACGCATCAATAGAGATAGATAGATAGATAGATAGATAGATAGATAGATAGATAGATAGATAAATAGATAGATAGATGAGATATCGACTAATGTCAGAAAAAAGGAGCTTCTGATTTCGTCAACCAAGGAAGTCTGTGCGTAAAGTATTAACCCGATGCCCAGCTAAGCCGTGATGTTTGCACGGAAGGGACTGATACAGGCGATACCAAACCTTCCTAGTACCAGGCGGGGCCAGGGCTTGTTCTATAAGCGCCCCTTGCAGAATGAGCTCCCACCTCCATTACAGAGGACCCAGTAAGCAGATGGAGTTTCGAGACTGTCGACAGTCTAGTATAAACCGACAGAGCACTGTGGGTTTTATTCCGGGCTCAACAAGCGAGAAAGGGCACCCTGAGGGAACAGGATTGTGCTTCCCGTCGCTATTTCGGCATGTGACTTATAGGCGTATGGCTAGGCTCACATAAGGCACCCCACCACGGGCCCAGCACACCCACACCATCCCCTAATTCTCTGTCTGTCGACAGATGGCACCCATTTCAAAAAAATCAAGCCCAAGGGAGGGTCAGTGACACCTCAAGTGGCCTTGGTTCGCTCCGTGGAGTAAGTGACGAGATCAACTGATGAGATATCGACTAATGTCAGAAAAAAGGAGCTTCTGATTTCGTCAACCAAGGAAGTCTGTGGGTAAAGTATTAACCCGATGCCCAGCTAAGCCGTGATGTTTGCACGGAAGGGACTGATACAGGCGATACCAAAGCTCCCTAGTACCAGGCGGGGCCAGGGCTTGTTCTATAATCGCCCCTTGCAAGATAGATATATATATATATATATATATATATAGATAGATAGATAGATAGATAGACACACTCCATACATCGCTGTTTCCTTCGGGTAAATTGCTGTCCGCGGTAGGCTTCACGCATTGTGAGATCTTCCACGCATCAATGGAGATAGATAGATAGATAGATAGATAGACAGTGACAGGTGCTCCCTGTAATAATAATAATAATAATAATAATAATAATAATAATAATAATAATAATAATAATAATAATAATAATAATACTGATAACAAGAAAATTTGTGGCTGAATGCTAGTGATGATCACTAATATACTAGTGATGGTCACTGCTACAATAGTGATGATCACTACAATATTAGTGTTCATCACTAACGGATAAGTGATGGTCACTTAGAGGTTAGTGATGGTCAATTATAGCGGTCAGTGATGGTCACTTAGACATTAGTGATGGTCACTGCTATAACAGTGATGATCACTAAAATATTAGTGTTCATCACTAAACGGATAAGTGATGGTTACTAAGCATTAATGACGATCAGTAAGATCTCTCTCTCTCTCTTATCTCTCTCTCTCTCCTCTCTCTCTCTCTCTCTCTCTCTCTCTCTCTCTCTCTCTCTCTTTCTCTCTGTCTCTCTCTCTCTCTCTCTCTCTCTCTCTCTCTCTCTCTCTCTCTCTCTCTCTCTCTCTCTCCTTTTGTGTTATTTTCCAAATTAGGAAAACTCATATCTCACGCCGCTAGAAATTGAGGGAGCATTATATGATAAGCATTTGGAAAGCGTGGAGCAGCCTTTCAGAGAGAGACTAGAACAGTGGGCATTGAAAAAAAAACATTTAGTGACAGGTGCCACATCTTATCAACCTGTATGTGCTTTACAAAATGCTTGCTGTGCTGCTAGTGCAGAAATACACCTTGCAGTCTGTGCGGGGAGTCCACCCGGAGCTGCATATCGTCGTACTGGCAGCAGGCGGCGAGTTCGAATACGGGGATGCAGGACTGTGCTCTTTTGGCTTTGAAAATGAATTCCTCGGTGAAGATCATGTGATAATCCAGATATACCAGTACAGCACGTGGCCAATTAATGCAGAAAGGGCAAAAATTAAAGGGTGTTTGGTGTTTTGACAAAAAAGCTAGGGATAACGGTCTATGTGGAGAAGTGGTTTATAGTTGGCCTGGCCGGGACACACACACGAAGCCACAATTTTTGAAAATGACCAAGCAACAGCTTCAAGACTTTGTACTGGCAGCATCTGCAGCAAGGCAATTCAAAGTCAGTAATCCAAAGGAAAGAATGCAGACGGTTGCAACGCAACCTGCCAAGCCCCCGAAGAGTGATACTAAAAAACCTAGTTATATGTACGTTGACCTAGTAAGTGAGAAAGAGAATGTAGCAAACGTTCCAACAGTTCTAACAGGAAGGAAACGAAGCGGTAAGCCAAGTGAAAAGCGGGCAGAAAT
>WBZZ01000659.1:40000-42500 GCA_019918135.1 Paulinella micropora
TATCTAACTATCTATCTATCTATCTATCTAACTAACTATCTAACTATCTATTTATCTATCTATCTATCTATCTATCTATCTATCTATCTATATATCTATATATCAAAATACTGGCTTTTTCCTCCCATCTACTGCCTTTTTTCTCTCATCTACTGGATTTTTCCACCTGTTTTTGTCATCTACCGCCTTTTTCTCCCGTCTACTGTCTTTTCCCTCCCATCTTCCTTTTTCTCCCGTTACTGCCTTTTCTCCCATCTACTGCCTTTTCTCCCATCTACTACCTCTTCCCTCCATCTACTGCCTTTTTCTCCCACCAACTGCCTTTCCTCCCATCTACTGCCTTTTTCTCCCACCAACTGCCTTGTTTCTCTCCCACCTACTGCCTTTTTCTCCCATCTACTGCCTTTTCCCTCTCATCTACTGCCTTCTCCCATCTACTGCCTTTTCCCTCTCATCTACTGCCTTTTCCCTCTCATCTACTGCCTTCTCCCATCTACTGCCTTTTCCCTCTCATCTACTGCCCCATCTACTGCCATTTTCCTCTCATCTACTGCCTTCTCCTCCCATCTACTGCCTTTTTCCTCTCATCTACTGCCTTTTCCCTCTCATCTACTGCCTTTTTTCTCTCACATACTGCCTTTTTTCTCCTATGTGCAGGTGATCGGGGACAACACTCCGACATTCGCACATGGACAGCTTCTACACTATGTGGAGCAGTAAGATAGATAGATAGATACTGCTAGATAGATAGATAGATAGATAGATAGATAGATAGATAGATAGATAGATAGATGGATAGATAGATAGATAGATAGATAATATAAGCTAAGGTAATAAGATAAGATAAGATAAGATAAGATAAGATAAGATATGATATGATATGATAAGATAAGATAAGATAAGATAGCATTAGATACGATTAGATAGGATTAGAAAGACAGATAGATAGATAGATAGATAGATAGATAGATGGATAGATAGATGGATAGATGGATAGATAGATAGATAGGTAGATAGATAGATAGATAGGTAGATAGATAGATAGATAGATAGATAGATAGATAGATAGGTAGATAGGTAGATAAATAGATAGATAGATGGGCTGGCTGGCTGGCTAGCTGAATAGATAGATAGATTAGATAGATTAGATAGGTTAGATAGATAGAGTAGATAGAGAATAGATAGAATGGATTATAGAGTGGATGATAGAGTGGATAGAGTGGATGATAGAGTGGATAGATTAGATAGATAGATTAGATAGATTAGATAGATTAGATAGATATGATAGATAGATAGATAGATAGATAGATAGATAGATAGATGAGATATCGACTAATGTCAGAAAAAAGGAGCTTCTGATTTCGTCAACCAAGGAAGTCTGTGGGTAAAGTATTAACCCGATGCCCAGCTAAGCCGTGATGTTTGCACGGAAGGGACTGATACAGGCGATACCAAACATCCCTAGTACCAGGCGGGGCCAGGGCTCGTTCCATAAGCGCCCCTTGCAGAACGAGCTCCCACCTCCATTACAGAGGACCCAGTAAGCAGATGGAGTTTCGAGACTGTTCGACAGTCTAGTATAAACCAACAGAGCAATGTGGGTTTTATTCCGGGCTCAACAAGCGAGAAAGGGCACCCTGAGGGAACAGAATTGTGCTTCCCGTCGCTATTTCGGCATGTGACTTATAGGCGTATGGCTGGGCACACATAAGGCACCCCACCAAGATAGATAGATAGGTAGATAGATAGATAGGTAGGTAGGTAGGTAGGTAGGTAGATAGGTAGGTAGACAGATAGACAGACAGACAGACAGACAGATAGATAGATAGATAGATAGATAGATAGATAGATAGATAGATAGATAGATAGATTAGATAGATGTAGGTAGGTAGGTAGATGGAAAGATAGGGAGATACATAGAAAGATAAATAGAAAGATAGATGGATAGATAGATAGATAGATAGATAGACAGATAGATAGATAGATAGATAGATATATAGATAGATAGATAGATAGATAGGATAGATATTTCTTGTGAGCAAAAATTTGACTCAGACCATTTCCGATGTGCGGTTCTTTTGTACATACATACATACATACATACACACACACACACACGTACACACATACATGCATGCATGCATACATACATACATACATACATACATACGTACATACATACAGGGTTCTCAAGGAGAATTTGCGAATGACGACACCAGCAATGAGATTTGTAAAAACAGGTATATACATGGATATACATATAATAATAATAATAATAATAATAATAATAATAGTGTATCTCCTGCCAATTGCTGAGCCAAAAGGCCATGTGCATCCAGTCCTCCATTCCATAAGGAAAGTCTCCACACCAATCGGTGGAATAAAGGAAGTGACGGCATAGAACATTACTCTAGGAGCTTTATACCAATCAGCCCATGGAAAGGACCGATGGCCTATGTACTCCCTAAATAATAATAATAATAATAATAATAATAATAAT
>WBZZ01000659.1:57500-65000 GCA_019918135.1 Paulinella micropora
TACCTACCTACCTACCTACCTAAATGTCACGTTGTCTGTATTAGGTTGCTTTATGGCTCGAATATGGGCAGGTCGATCAATCAAGCAATCAAGCAATCTATCTATCTAGCTACCTATATGTCACGTTGTCTGCATCAGGTTGCTTTATGGATCGAATATGGGCAGATCAATCAATAACGCAATCTATCTATCTACCTACCTATATTTCATGTTGTCTGTATTAGGTTGCTTTATGGATCGAATATGGGCACTTCGTCCGAGCTGGTATCGCAGAAACTGGCCCCGATCGCCAAGGTGATTCGTCGTAACTATTATTATCATTATATCATTATTATTACCCGGTATTACGATGATAGTCATCGTCATCACTATCATCATTATGATTATGATGGCGACTATTATTATTATTATTATTATTATTATTATTATTATTATTATTATTATTATTATTATTATTATTATTATTTTGGACACCGTGATAGCCCAGTGGTCAAGTTC
This sequence comes from Paulinella micropora, assembly GCA_019918135.1. Classification (NCBI taxonomy): domain Eukaryota; phylum Cercozoa; class Imbricatea; order Euglyphida; family Paulinellidae; genus Paulinella; species Paulinella micropora. Next base: position 57,999 of record WBZZ01000659.1, read on the forward strand.
TACCATCTGGGCCCTGTCGCCAGTTCGATTCCCTTCGGTGCCACCAGTATTTTCATTGAACATACCGATCCGTATTTTCATTGAACATACCGGCCCGTCTGGAAGTGTTGGAACTGCCCTTGCGGGGGTGTCATTAGAGCTTATCGTCAATTCTTCGTACTCCCCTCACGGGTGAGACGATGGAGGCGCATGTGCAGAAATGCATCAGCCATTGACAGAGAAGCACTATTATTATTATTATTATTATTATTATTATTATTATTATTATTTTGGACACCGTGATAGCCCAGTGGTCAAGTTCTACCATCTGGGCCCTGTTGCCAGTTCGATTCCCGTCGGTGCCACCAGTATTTTCATTGAACATACCGGTCCGTCTGGACCAGTATTTTCATTGAACGTACCGGTCCGTCTGGAAGTGTTGGAACTGCCCTTGCGGGGGTGTCATTAGAGCCCATCGTCAATTCTTCGTACTCCCCTCACGGGTGAGACGATGGAGGCGCATGTGCAGAAATGCATCAGCCATTGACAGAGAAGCACTATTATTATTATTATTATCATTATTATTGGACACCGTGATAGCCCAGTGGTCAAGTTCTACCATCTGGGCCCTGTCGCCAGTTCGATTCCCGTCGGTGCCACCAGTATTTTCATTGAACATACCGATCCGTCTGGACCAGTATTTTCATTGAACATACCGGCCCGTCTGGAAGTGTTGGAACTGCCCTTGCGGGGGTGTCATTAGAGCTTATCGTCAATTCTTCGTACTCCCCTCACGGGTGAGACGATGGAGGCGCATGTGCAGAAATGCATCAGCCATTGACAGAGAAGCACTATTATTATCATTATTATCATTATTATCCCTGAAAGGTGTTGGAGTAGGGGGTGGGGGGTTTGGGGGGAGGAGGAAAATGAAAATTGTGTACCGGCAATTGAACGTACCCTGTCGACGGGGCAGGGGGGGTCCGGGGGGCCTCCCCCGGGAACCCAAGCCCTGCTATTGTACGTACCCGTTTTGGTCGCGGGTGGCACCCAAACCAGAAAGTTGAGGTCTTTTTGCCACCAGGCGCCGTTTGCGCACACCAGAGGGAGTTAGCGGCTGATATTTGGTGTATCTGACACTTGTTGATGAGCTCTGTTCGGAAATATAAAAAATTGTGGTACCGGGCGGCGTAAAAACCAGAAAATTCAGGTTTTTGCGCTACCAGGCGCCGTTCGCGCACACCAGAGGGAGTTTGAGGCTGATGTTTGGTGTACCCGACACCTCTCGATGAGCTTTCTCCGGAGATCCAAAAAATTTGGGTGCCGGGTGGCACAAAAACCAGATATTTTAGCTGTTTGTGCCACCAGAGCTTACACTTGCATTCTGCTGGTACCTCCGGCAATTGAACGTACCCTGTCGACGGGGAAGGGGGGGTCCGGGGGGCCCTTCCCCCAGGGACCCCAGCCCGGCGATTGTACGTACCCGTTTTTGTCGCGGGTGGTACCCACACCAGAAAATTGAGGTATTGTGCCACCAGGCGCCGTTTGCGCACACCAGAGGGGGTTAGCGGCTGATATTTTGTGTATCTGACACTTCTTGATAAGCTCTCTTCGAAAATATAAAATCGTGGCGCCGGGTGCCATGCACACCAGAAAATTTAGGTTTTGCGCCACCAAGCGCCGTTTGCGAACACCAGAGGGAGTTTGAGGCTGATGTTTGGTGTACCCGACACCTCTCGGTGCGCTCTCTTCGGAGATAAAAAAGTTTTGGTGGCGGGTGGCACAAAAACCAGAGATGTTAGGTTTTTGTGCCATTAGAGCTTACACTTGCGTTCTGCTGGTACCTAGGGCAATTGAACGAACGTACCCTGTCGACGGGAATGGGGGGCTCTCCCCCTGGGAACCCCAGCCCGAGGGGGGGGGGGGGGGGGGGGGGGGGGGGTGCGCGGAGCTCCGCGCACCGCAAACCACCCTTTCAGGTGTTGGCGCAGCCCCTAGTTATTATTATTATTATTATTATTATTATTATTATTATTATTATTATTATTATTATTATTATTATTATTATTATTGTTATTTGGAGACCATGATAGCCCAGTGGTCAAGTTCTACCATCTGGGCCCTGTCGCCAGTTCGATTCCCGTCGGTGCCACCAGTATTTTCATTGAACATACGACCAGTATTTTCATTGAACATGCCGGCCCGTCTGGAAGTGTTGGAACTGCCCTTGCGGGGGTGTCATTAGAGCTTATCGTCAATTCTTCGTACTCCCCTCACGGGTGAGACGATGGAGGCGCATGTGCAGAAATGCATCAGCCATTGACAGAGAAGCACTATTATCATTATTATTATTATTTCTATTTATTATTCCTATTACTATCATTATTACCATTACTATTATTATTATTATTATTATTATTATTATTATTATTATTATTATTATTATTATTATCATTGTGGGCTTGTCGTGGAACGAGCGTTAGAAAAACTTGCCCCACACACTTAGGTATATTGTTACTGTTATTATCATTATCCTTATTATCATTATTACGATTATTGTCACCATTATCACCATTATAACCATGATCACCATGATCACTATTATCACCATGAGCATCATTATCATTTTAAATTAATACTGCCATTATAATTGTTAAGATGGGCACATCGGTCGAGCTCGTTTCGCAAAAACTGGCCCCGCTCTCCAAGATATATATCTTTTTATTTTTTCATTTATGTTTTGATTGTGGTTTGTTTATCTCTGTGCTTATCTGTTCGTTGTTGTCTGTCCAGGCGATGGACTTCAATGTGACGGTGATGACTTTGGACGATTTCAGCAAGCTGGCCCCGCCTGGGACAGAGCTCAAGAAAGGTAAATAGATAGATAAATAGGTAGGTAGGGAGGTAGGGAGATAGATAGATAGATAGATAGATAGATAGATAGATAGATAGATAGATAGATGGATAGATCAATAGATAGATAGATAGATAGATAGATAGATAGATAGATAGATAGATAGATAGGTAGATAGATAGATAGATAGGGCTGGGTTGGATTGTATGTGCTCGACCACAACGGCTTGGAATATCTATCCATTTATCTATCTATCTATCTATCTATCTATCTATCTATCTATCTATCTATCTGTCATCTATCTGTCTATCTGTCTATCTATCTATCTATCTATCTATCCATCTATCCATCTATCTATCTATCTATCCATCCATCCATCCATCCATCTATCTATCTATCTTTCTATCTATCTATCTACCTATCTATCTAATCTATCAATCTATTAATCTATTAATCTATCTATCTATCTATCTATCTATCTATCTATCTATCCATCTATCTGTCTGTCTATCTATCTATCTCTGTCTATCCGTCCATCCATCCATCCATCCCACCTATCTATTCTATACTGCAGGTGCAGTTGTGACAGTGTGTTCCACCTACAACGGCTTCCCGCCCGACAACGCTGCCTCCTTCATGGCCTGGCTGACCACACCGACCCAGATCCACGAGGCCCGAGCCAGGTCGCGCCACCTCTCTACTGCCTTTTTTGTCCGATCTACTGCCTTTTTTGTCGGACCTTTTGCCTCTCTACTGCCTTTATTATCAAATCTTTTACTTTGTGTCCTATCTATTTCCTTTTTACCTTGGCCTGGCTGACCACAACGGCCCAGATCCAGGAGGCCTGAGCCAGGTCGTCGTACCTGTCTACTGCCTTTATTGTCCTATCTACTGCCTTTTTTGTCGGACATTTGCCTCTCTACTGCCTTTATTGTCCGATCCTCTACCTTGTGTCCTATCTATTGCCTTTTTACCTTGGCCTGGCTGACCACATCGGCCCAGATCCAGGAGGCCCGAGCCAGGTCGCGCCACTGCCTTTTTTGTCGGACCTTTTGCCTCTCTACTGCCTTTTTTGTCCAATCTTCTACCTTGTACCCTATCTATATTCCCTTTTCACCTTGGCTGAGCACGCCCGCCCAGATGCAGGAGGTCTGTTAGCTCCATGCTGCTTTTATTGTCTGATGGACTGCCGTTTTGTCCAATCCATTGCCTCTCTACTGTCATTTCGTCCGATCGATTGTGTATTTGTCCGGCCGACTGCCTCTCTGCCTTCTCTGCCTGATCTACTGCCTTTTTGTCCGTATCTATTGTCTCTCTACTCCCTCTTTTGTCCGATCTATCGCCTCTCTTCTCCTTTTTTTTTCTCCCCCCCATAACCTCTTCTGCCTTTTTTGTCCTATCGATCGCCTTACTACTGCCTCTTTCCCCAATCTATTTCCTCTCTGCTGCCTTTTTGTCTTTCCTGTTTGCCAGCTTGGAGGGAGTGATCCGTTCTATCTATCTATCTATCTATCTATCTGTCTATTCTATATATGTATCTATCTATCTATCTATCTATCTATTTACTATCTATTTATCTATCTATCTGTCTATCTATCTACATCTATCTATCTATCTATATCTATCTATCTCTCTATCTATATCTATCTATCTATCTATCTATTTATCTATCTATCTACTATCTATCTATCTATCTACTATCTATCTATCTATCCTATCTATCTATCTATCTATCTATCTATCTATCTATCTATCTATCTTATCTATCTATCTATCTATCTATCTATCTATCTATCTGTCTATCTATCCTATCTATCTATCTATCTATCCATCTATCTATCTATCTATCTATCTTATCTATCTATCTATCTATCTATCCTATCTATCCTATCTATCTATCTATCTATCTATCTATCTATCCTATCTATCCTATCTATCCTATCTATCTATCTATCCATCTATCTATCTATCTATCTATCTGTCTATCTATCTATCTATCAGACATGCAGCGCTGATAGGCAAACATATCTATCTATCTTTCTATCTAAGAATACTTCACAATGCAGCCTCTATCTACCCTATCTTCTCTATCTATCTATCTATCGATCTGTCTATCTATCTATCTATCTTCATAGCATGGATTGACCTAAAAAACGCTTTTGGAAGCGTAAATCACAACTTGATCCAGTTTGCTCTCTGGTGGTACCACGTGCCCCCTATGTTTGCACGCATAATCTTCTTATATTACGAACTCTTGGTAGCCACAATCGAAGGGAAAGAATGGTCGTCAGAACCCTTTGTTTTTGCTGTGGGCGTCTTTCAAGGATGCTGCATCTCTCCTCTCCTTTTCAAAATAGTTTTCAATTTACTACTTGACCTCCTATCATCCTTGACCAAAAACAACGGATACCACTTCAAACACAAAAACTCAACGGATGAAATAATCGTGCACGAAGCTGCATATGCTGACGACCTCAAACTACACAGCCGATCCACGAAACACTGTCAATCGTCCATCAACATTATAGACAAATTTCTGACATGGACCAGAACAATGGCCGCGAAACCTCCCGAATGCAAAGCCTTGCTTTCAAATATTGGACTAAAGCCGATGACCGCAAGGGTCTCAAACGATTAATGCCGATATCGTTCCCACCTTTCGACCCCGCCCTTACTATTACTGGCAAGAAACTTGACTTCATCGCTGACAAGCCTTTCAAAGACCTCGGATGGATTGTCTACCATGACCTCAGCGAAAACGAACAACGAGCAGAAATCCAAAAGAAGTTCATTCTATCTATGCAAGCCATCGATAGCTGCTCGATCAATGGTTTTATGAAACTTTGGCTCTACCAACATTATGCTGTCCAGTCACTTGCCTGGCCATTTCTCATTTATGACCTCTGCTTATCTTTCGCCAAAACCCTTGAAAAAATTGCGACCCGCTTCCTCAAAAAATGGGCCGATATCTACAAAAGAGCTCTGGTCTCTTGCCTTTACCGCCCACGCTCGAAATTCGGTCTACAGCTCCAGGCCATCGTCTCTTTTTACCAGCGACTTCAAATCAACCGTTCTCAAATGCTGAAGTACTGCCCAGATAAACACCTCTTGTCCATCTATGCGATGGACCTGACGAAACACGAAACGTTTCGAACTATCTGGAAACCAGAGCCTGTGCTCGAAAAGCTTGAGGCACAAGTTGATTTTGAATTCAAACATCGAGGCCAATCCGATCATCTCGGACTTGGCCATGGTCGCTACCCAAAAGAACATTCCATCACAGGCCGCAAAGACAGGATTTTAGAATTAGCTGCTGAGACAATACTTGAGACAACCACAGTGCATGATATGGACAAAGCCATGCAAGGGTGCTTTCTTCGTTTTGAAGACGCATGCCCCTTTGACCTCTCCTGGACTCGCCTCATCGGAACCCGTAATCCCCGTTTAATCTCTTGGGTCATCAACGCAAACACAAACTCGGTTATTACCCCCGACCTTAGACGTCTGTGGGGAATCATTCCCAACAACAAGTGTGCTCTCTGTTCTGGTCAAGCACATTTGTGTCACATCCTCTCCGGTTGCCATGTTGCCCTCAAACAAGGCCGTTATACCTGGCGTCACGACTCTGTGCTCTGCACTATTGAAGCTCCCCTTCAAAAACACATCGAGAGCCATAACAAACGCTCCCCTATAGACCAAAATGAATCAAAGTCTATGTTTGTGAAAGAGGGCGAGCAGAAGCCTAAGGGGCAGTCATTTCATCGTCCATCTCTGCTCGACACCGCAAACGATTGGCAGCTCCAAACCCAATACACCGGTTCTGAGCAAGCCTTTCCTGTCCACATCTGTGTCACTGACCTCCGCCCCGATATTGTTGTCTGGTCATTGTCTACCAAGAAGTGTATACTGATTGAACTCACGTGCCCGGTCGAGGAAAACATCCTTGACGCACGAGCCTACAAGACCAGCCGATACAATGGGCTCAAATCTCAAATCGAGGACAACGGATGGACCTGCCACCTTCGACCAATCGAATGCGGGGCTCGCGGCATGGTATCGTTCTCTGTTCATCGATGTTTCCGCGCCTTGGGTTTTTCCCATCCCCAATCCAAATCCCTTTGCTTCAAGCTATCGTCCTGCGTAGCTCGTTGCTCTTTTGCGATTTATCG
>WBZZ01000659.1:102500-105000 GCA_019918135.1 Paulinella micropora
CAGTAGAGCTGATCCTCAACCTGTGTGCCTACATCTTTGGTTTTCCGGAAGCAATCTTCTACTATCATACTTCTTTCGTCAGAACGTTAGCAAAAGGATTTTGCAGCGTAGCCGGCCTCGAATGCCTTACCAGCGCGCCCTACTCGCATCATCAGCTTGGCTGCGTCGAATGCCGCCACAAAGCTATCTGCACTGCCGTCCAGTCTCTACAAAAGGCAGAAAAGACTAACTGGTCCAGCATCATCCCTTCCCTTCTCCTGTAGCTCAGAACATCTATATATCCACAGTGACCGGCACCACCGCCTTCGAAGGAATGCTCGCCCGCAAGCCTCGCTGCACGTTTGACTTTTTCTATTCGCCGGAGATTGTAAACGCCCGCGCCACCTCCTCCAGCGCCGCGCTGTACGCCTCACCTACGCTGTCACTACAGTCTGCCGAACAGATCGCCCTGCTGAACAGCGCACGCACCGCTGTCACAGCTTACGTCAGTGCGTATATCATTGTTACCCGCGCCCTGTCTACAAAAAGACAATGCCCGCAAGGCTGTCAAGCTTAAGTAATGGAAAGTTTGCGACACAGCCTCCGTCTACCGCCCTGAGCCTTCCAAACAAAACATGCCTGCCTCTTCCTTTCTCCAGTTCGACTGCCCCTACACTATCGTTGAGCAGGTCAGCTCCAACAGCTTCAAGCTGCGCCACCTCAAGACAAACAAGATATTGAAACGCATCGACCGCTCATACCTCGCCCCGTACACTGCACCCACTGATGGAGTCGCCCCGCTCAACATGGTCGCAGTGGACGACTACGATGACGACTCTGTCAACTACACAATCGGCGAAGTAGTTGCATTTATGAACCAAGACTAGATTAAATTTGGCCTCGTTATGGATGAGGATCCAGAGAACGAGGAAGACGACCTCGTAGTTCACCAACTCAGTAGGACCTCGGCCACCCTCTCTTTCGTCGCATCTACGAAGACACGGAGGACAAGACTACTATCCAGCGCTGGGGCAAACCATTAGCTCATCGGGAAGCCCCTCCTCTTCGACACCACCAACGATCAAGTCGTTCATCACCACATCGAGTGGCGCGCATTCAAGAACAAGAAAGACAAAGGCCGACTCTCCGCCAACGTTGTTAAACGCCTTCGATGCCCCCTCATCACCAGCGAAACCTTCCCACTGCGCATCTTCCAGAAAGATAAGCAGACAACATAGAAGGAATAACCCTCCATCACTCTCAAGTGGGTTTTACTTATCGTACCGGCTTCACCCGCCACCGCCCAACGCTTTTGCACTTGTCCATGATCCGCCATCGTCCCTAGTCAAGCTACGCCACGACCAGAGTATCCCTGTAAGTCCTTGATCGCCTCTTATGCCTGCAGGTCAACGATCATTCTCATCGAACCTGAACACCTCAGTGATTATATCTGCACTGCATAATTGGTGCATTGAATTTAGTTTATCTCGGCTGTGCGATACATGGCCACCTAGCTTCCTACGGCTCGACGTCAGCTCCCCGATATCGACGCATCGCTACTGCGCCTCAATTGTGTCAGTTCCGCTTCCGCATCCCGATATCCGGCTCCGGCTGATTTCCGTCTGCAATGCGCTACACAACGACACACTTCTTTTTCATTTTCCTCTTATGTTTAAAGAGACTCATCTTTCTCTTTTCTCCTTTTCCTTTTAGCGAGACAAGTCACTGACCCATCGTTAGTCACTCATTCTGTACGCAACTCTACTCAACCGTTAGCTCTGGGGGGGGGGGGGGCTATTAGACTGAGCACTTTAACGACCGGTCAAAATCACTACCGTTGACTTTTCACTGTTTTTGACCGGTCCGTTAGATTCTCCTCTGCACGACGTTTGGACTTCACTAACTAGTTTTCGATTTCGTTCAGAAATAACTTCAAAATATCAAGCCAAAGTTCTTTTGAGAAAAGATTAACTATTGCCTTTTCCTTACTCTATTACTTTTCCCCTAATTTCCCGTGAAACACGCACGTTACGGTAAATTTGTGGACAAGGAAGCAAGGGTGACGGAAAACAATATTTTAACTTATTTTTTAGATTATAACTGAGGAAAATTTTCCAAATGCAAATTTCGGACACTTGAAATTATAAGTCGGACTTGAAGCCATCCTTCAAGTGCTATACAGCTGTTTCAAGTTACGCGAGCTCGCCAACTCACAATCTACGTTCAGTCGTGACCGTACTTTGCATTCCAAGTCTGCAAACAAGTAGAAATCTACGTAAGTAAACGAAGTGACCGCTCTGCTATTTACTTGTATTTCGCTTGCTCTTATGAGTCAGGACTGAATGCAGCCATAAAGACTTTTAATAAGAGTTCGTTATGAATTTATCCCTTGGGGTTGTATGCAAACTCACAGTATATATATTATACGCGACAATACCAGTGAGAAAAATTACGAGCCCCCTGGAAGTTGACTCATATAGGTAAAAGTTCAAGTGAACGGGAAATTGCTAGAGCAAAAAAG